>JAOQMS010020370.1:0-15768 GCA_027563885.1 Erythroxylum longipes | reverse complement strand
TATAAATTAAATTATATCATTTTAAAAGAGAGAATTCAAGCAATTTGACGTTTTAGACCAAATTTTAAATTAGTTTACAAATTCAAATCTATTAAAAATTTAACTAATTTGAATTTAATTTGTTAATTTTAAATTAAATAAGAGTAAATTAAATTTAAAGATGACAATGGGCCGAACTATAGGTCAACCCAGCCAATTTTTTTAAAATAAAAATTATAAAAATTATAAAATAACTCATTCTTTTTAATTAGATTCAGGTCTGAACTGTTCAAGCCTAGGCTTAACTCTTTAAGTAAAACGATATCGTTTTGTCTAAAATAGTTGAATCTTGAATCGATCTAAACCTGAACTTAACCCATAGGTCAGCCCATTGAAAACATCTAAATTTAAACTCATAAAACAACTCATTGTCACCTAAATTAGATTCTATGTTGTCATCCTAAATTTATAAACATGGGAACATACAAGGGATGTAGAATAGGATAACAAAAAGGTGAAACTAATGAATTATGTGCAAATAGTTTATAAAGTATAAGATGTAAACATTTCATGTGATATAAGAAATTTTTATAAAAACTTTAATTTTTAAATTTATCAAATATTTTTTTATAAATTTTAATTTTTAAAAATATCTTATCTTCGAATTTAATTAAAAATAACAACAAAATAAACATCATATAAACATTTTACATATCCTAATAAAATATTACTATCATAATATATCATTTATTAAATCTGACTCAAACAAATTAAATTCAATTTTAAATAATAATTTAAAATAATTATAATAAATTATTAATTTCAGCTACATATAAACAATTTGATTTAAATTTAAAATTTAAAATGAATAATATTTTATTAATATATCAAGTGTGCTTTTGTCAATGTTTTCTAACCAAAGTCTAATAGAATTAAAAAAATTACAAATAATTAGAAGATTAATTTCTTAAAAAATTTCTTAACATAAGAAAAAAAAAGTTTCATAACTTTTATCCTTATATACATCTGTCTTGTTTTCTCATCCTAAGGAAGTTAGGATGACCTGAAGGCACCTGCCATCTTGTTTGCTCCATCTATGTGTCTTCGACCAGTTTGGATTAGTGTTTGATTAGATCTAAATAGGAAACAAGAGCTCGAGCCTCCACACTTGGACTTACTTGCAATAGCTCGAGCTGTTTGAAAAGCCAGATACGACAAACTCGGATATAGACCTTTCTAATCCGAGCTTAACCCAAAACTCTAGAAACAGGGAGAAGACCTTGAGGAAAAAGCTGACATTGCATCCTTGGATGGAAAACTTAGGTTAGACATGCCGATTAGATCTGAATACTTTTAAGGTTAATCAAGGTTCATCAAGAATTTCCGTAAGTAAATTTCCTCTTCTGTTTCTTTAAACTACAGACAAGATGGTAGGAAAAGAAATGGATGTCTTCACCAGTACGGAAGACTTCACCATCTGGAAACTTCAGATGCAAGCCCTTCTTGAGTCTTATGACTGTTATGGATCAGTATGATGTTGAAATTGATCCGATAAAAAGACTCAAGATGTAAAGACTTGCACATTGCACGTTAATGCTTCACTTATCACCAGTTGTGATAAGAAAAGTGCATAATTGTAACACTGCACAGAAGCTGTGCCTTAAACTTGATGAAATATATGCAAAAAGATGTCTTCCTAACAAGATGACTCTTTTGCATATCTTGCTGACTACAAGATAAACACATCTGTCACTCTTGATGATAACCTAGACTATTTCTTTAAGTTAGTGCAAAACTTAGAAGCTACAGATGAAAAGATTTCTGAGGAGCATCAAGCTGTAGTGATTCTAAAGGTACTACCTTCTGAATTCAATGCATTCCAGAAGGTAATTAAGCATGCTAGTCGAGAATCCCTCATTATTAAGAGGGTATTAGACTCACTAATGGAAGAAATAGTGGATATTAATCCATTCAGGAAAGAAGCAGAAGTGATGTTTGTAGAAAATAATCATGATAAGAAGTCACAGAAAAAGAATAGCTAGAAAGGAAATAGGCAGAAAGGGAATGGAAAGGATAAGCACAATAAGGAAGGTGAAGAAAAAAAGAAAAAGGTGAAAGGCAAGAAGTGTTACTACTGTGATAAAGAGGGACACTTTGCTAGAGACTGCAGATAGAAGAAAAAAAGAGACAAAGCTGCACAAAGTGGAGATGCTGGGAATGTAGAGAAACCAGAGGACTCCAGTGGTGATGAGATACTGGCAGTCACTGAAGAGAGTGAAGATCTCAGTAAAGAATGGATCTTCGACTTTGGATGTACTATGCATGTAACTCCTCATAGAGACTGGTTCACAACATTTGAACCAGTCACTGCCAAAGTAAAGATGGCAGATTCTGGGCAACAAAGGATAGAAGGGATTGGGAATGTCTCCATCAATATGTTTGATGGGAAGAAGAGAACCCTATCTAATTTCAGATTTGTGCCTAGAGTAAGGAGGAATCTGATTTCTGAAAGCATGTTTGATAAACAAGGTTTTCAGATTAGATCTAAGGATGGACTCAGAGAAATCCCAAAGGATGGTAGAGTCATTATTAGAGGAGTTGAAAGAGGTAGGCTGTACTATGTTATAGGCTCTATCGAAGTTAATCAAGTTACTAAGAAGGGAAATCCTAACTCAACTAAGCAGTGGCATTCAAGGTTGGACCATGCAGGGAACAAAAGTATGTTTCACCTTTCAAAACAAGGACTGATTCCTGAACAAAATCTAAAGAAGCTGGAATTTTGTGAATCATGTGTGCTAGGAAAGCATCACAGATCCAGTTTCCAAAAAGGAGCACAGAGGGCCACAGATATCATGGAATATGCTCACAGTGATCTCTTGGGGTCAGCTCAAGTATTTACTATAGGATGGAACCTATACTTTATGTCTATCATAGATGATAAATCTAGAAAATGCTGGGTATATTCGATTAAGAGAAAAGATGAAGCATTAGACATCTTCATAATGTGGCATACTCTTATGGAAAATCAGACTGGAAAGAAGTTGAGATGCCTAAGGACAGATAATGGACTAGAATACTGTAACAAGGAGTTTGAAGAATACTACAGTAAGAAAGGAATCCTAAGGCATAAAACAGTAAGAGCTACACCCTAGCAAAATGGTGTAGCTGAGAGACTTAATAGGACACTCCTATAAAAGATTAGTTGTATGCTACTTTCTTCGGGTTGCTCACACACATTATGGGGAGAGGCTATTAAGACAGTAGCTTATCCAGTTAATAGGCTCCTTACTTCTGCAAATGATTATAAAACTCCACAAGAAGTGTGGAATGGTAAGAAACCAAACCTAACTCACCTAAGGACTTTCGGATGTGCTGCTTATGCACATCAGAAGGAAGGAAGGTTGGAACCTAGAGCAATTAAGAGAGTATTCCTAGGTTATCTAGAGGGAGTCAAAGGTTATAAAATCTTACTACTTCAAAAGGGAGGCTTCAAAATTATTATAAGCAGAGATGTAATCTTTAAGGAAGATGAATTTCCTCTACTGAATAAGAACTCCTCAAGATTAGACCTCCAAAAGGAAGATCAGGAGCAACTTGGATCACCAAGTAGCTCAGTCCCCTTCTATGTGCCTCCAGAAATAGAAGAAGGAGGCAGTACTCAATCTCATGATGTGGAACCTATACAAGACTTTATACATCTTGAACAAAGAACAGAAGAAACTGAAGGTGAGGGTGAAGAAGTAGCCCCACACACAACTACAGATGATCCTCAAGGAGATCTACAAGACTACCAACTCACAAGAGATAGGCAACCAAGACAGAGAATTCCTAATAGGAGGTATAATGACAAAAACTTGGTTGAATTTGCATGTCTTATGGCTGAATCTATAAAATATAAGGCACTTGAAACCTATGAAGAAGCAATGAGTAGAAATGATGCCAAACACTGGAAGGTGGCTTGTGAGAAAGAATATTCTTCTCTAATGAAAAATATGACTTGGATTCTAGTGCCTAGACCTCCTAAAGTCAAACTAATGGAGAACAGATGGTTATTCAAGCTGAAAGAAGGAATAACAGAAGCTGAATCAAAAATATACAAGACAAGACTTGTAGCTAAGGGGTATAGGTAGAAAGAAGGAGTTGACTATAAGGAAACATTCTCACCGGTAGTCAAGTTTAATACCATTAGACTCATTCTAGTGTTAGCTACTCTCTATGACTGGGAAATCCATCAAATGGATGTTAAGACAGCCTTCCTATATGGAAAGCTTGAGGAAACTATCTACATGAAACAACAAGTCAGATTTGTAGATAAAGATAAGCTTGACTAAGTTTCCTTGCTTCATAAGTCCCTATATGGATTAAAACAAGCACCTAGACAGTGGAACAAGAAGTTCCATGAGGTAGAAAGTGAGATGAAATTCACTAGAAGTGCCTATGACTACTGCTTATACTATAAGGATTTAGGAGGAACAGAGGCTATCTACATGTTAGTATACGTAGATGATCTAATCATTGATGGAAAAGAATTAGGCAGAATAATTGAAGTGAAGAATGCTCTGTGCAAACATTTTGATATAAAAGACATGGGAGAAGCATAGAAGCTTCTAGGGGTGCAGATTATAAGGAATAGGAGGGAAGGAAAACTATGGTTGAATCAGCAGAGTTACATTCGAAAGGTGCTTCCTCAGTTCAACATGGAACAAGCAAAGCCTAGCTCTATCCCTATAAGCTCACATCTTCAAATGGTTGCTAGTAAGAGCCCCCAAACTGAGGAAGAGAAGAAAACTATCATAAACTACCCCTATAATGTTGGAGTTGGTAGCATTATGTATATAATGTTATGTACCAGACCTGATCTTGCCTATGCTATTAGCATTTTAAGCAAGTTTATGGCTAACCCTGGTTTTGAGCATTGGCAAGGACTAAAGAGTGTCTTTAGATACCTTGCTGGAACCCTAAGCTACGGATTGTGTTTTTCGAAAGCTAAGCTAGCTAAATTCAACAATATATGCATACATGGATTTATAGATTCAGACTATGCAGCAGACAAAGACATAAGAAAGTCAATTTCTGTATACTTCTTTACACTTGTAGGAAATATAATTAGTTGGAAAGTAGAACAAAAATCAACTGTATCACTTTCAACTACAGAAGCAGAGTTCTATGTAATTACAAAAGGGGTAAAAGAATTATCATGGTTATTAGGCATCCTAAAAGAAATTCAAGCTAACATAACTACTGCAACAATTTACACTGACAACCAAAGTGCACTCTACCTTAGCAAGGATCCCGTCTTGTATGAGAAGTCCAAGCATATAGATGTCTGACTCCACTTCGTAAAAGACAAAATTGCACAAGGCTTCTTCAACCTGGAGAAAATCACAGGGGAAGAAAAACCATCAAATTTCGGGACAAAGATAGTAACTCAAAAGAAATTCACTTTCTTTAGGTATTACTTACAGATAAGTGAAGCCCTATGAAATCGAAGGCTATTTCATCCGATCTCACAAGTTTGGTAAAACTAGTGTTTTTTCGGATTCCTAAATCACTCACAGATCTATGAGATGAGTGAAGATTGACAGAGAAGGAGGGAATGAATGTGATGATAATCACGTTTTCTCCATCAATATACACCAGATACATGAAACAACAAAAATACATGAAGAATCGAAGGTGAAAAGAAGACATGTCTGAAGCTGTCGAAAAGGGAAAGAGAGATAAACTCTTGAATGTTCTTATTTGTCAAAAACGAATGACTAAGCTCAAAACGCACAGCAGCAGAAGTATATTTTATTTGATCACGTGAGGGGCAGTTGTACCATATCTGACTTATTTAAAGCTCAATCAAAAGCAACTGTCTTCAACTCCTATAAATAAGACAGACTTCAAGGCTTCAGACATATACAATACTTTACCCATTACATTGTAATTAAAATTCAGAGAGTGTAAGAATTAGAGTGAAAAAGTTCAGAGTGTGCTAGGGTACTTATCTGTGGGTACTAGGAGGGTTCATAGACTTTTTGCAAGTGTTTTAGATAAACACTCAATCTCTGTAACCTTTCTCTTCTTCTTGATACTAGTGGAACCACTATAGTGAGATCCTTGGACGTAGATAGCAGTTAAGCTATCGAACCAAATAAATCTTTGTATTCTTTATTTTCTGCAATCTTCAATACCTTGAAGATACAATTTTCTTTATCAATCTTTACAATATAAAGCAATAGTGCCACACAAATAACCTAACAGAAAGAAGATACCTCAAGCTGAGTGCAAAAATTTTTCATATCAACAGTGGGAACACCTAATCCTTACTGCCTCATTATGTCTCCAGTGATTATTTTTACGCATCACAAAATTGCCATTCTAAATGGAGAGGTTATTCTAGGGAACACTAGAAAATTCCACACCATTCTTCCATATTTAAGATATGGTTAGAGATGGGTGGAAGACTCTAGAACCTTGTAGATAATTGTAGAGTATACTTGAATATGTAGATAGTTGTAGAGAATTCTAGATGACCATTATGAGCCCTTGGATCAAATAGATCCTAGCCATCCATTGAGGAGGTGGAAGGCTATAAATAGCCAAAAGACTTCACTTGTAAGGTGCATAGAAGCATTGAGAGCATAGAGAGAGTTCTTAGCATTTGTCTTGTAAAGCTTTCTTAAGTAATATAAGCATTCTCCAAGTTTCCTTATTGTTTTTCTTGTTTTATCTTGCATCTTTGCTAACGTATGCTAGCTTTGTTTCTAGCTGTCGAGGGAGACGCTGACTTAGTTACAAGATATACAACTAAGTGTCACACGATTCGTTGGTAAAAGACCAAGTTTGTGACAGTTGGTATTAGATCCAAAGGTTAAGCTCATCGTTACTTAGTAAAGATGTCGGGAACAAGTGGAACTACCAACGTTGGAGAGGAGAAGAAGACCAATAGGGAGAGATTAAGGTCGAGGGACGTCTTGGTAGATATGAATGAAAGGCTCGCAAAGGTGGAGCTTGAGGTGGTCGAAGGGCAAGAGAAGTTCGAGAAGGTAGACCAACAGATCAAGGAACTCAAGAAAGGGAGAGAAGAGTTCCAAAGGGAGATGCAAGGTGCCTTGAGCGTTGACGCTTCCGCATGTCAAGACCAAGTGAAGGCCTTGGAGGAGACTCTTCAAGTCGAGATTCTTCACCTTAAGGAAGAACTTGCAAAGGTTGTGGATGAACTAGTCCTTTGCAAGAGGGCGATTACTCAAGGAGGAAGCAATGCCGCGCCGACGGTAGTCACTACTCCTTCGAGGGTCGATGTTCCGAAACCAAAGGCTTATAAGGAGACGAGGAAGGCGAAGGAGGTAAATAACTTCTTTTGGAGCTTGGAGCAGTACTTTAAGGCACTTGGTGTCATGGAGGATACCAAGAAAATTGACACCGCCACCTACCTCGAGGATACCGCAATGGTATGGTGGAGGAGAAGACATGGTGACATCGAGAGGGGTACCTGCGCCATCGATACTTGGGATGAGTTCAAGAAAGAACTCAAGAGGCAGTTCTACCCTGAGAATGCTGAGTTAAAGGCGAGAGCTAAGTTGCGGCGTCTCACACAAAAAGGGAGCATACGGGACTACGTGAAGGAATTTTTCGAGGTGCTTTTGGAGATCCTCAACTATCTAGGTAAGGACGCACTCTTTGCTTTCATAGATGGTTTACAAAATTGGGTGAAGTTAGAGATTCAAAGGTGTGGTGCCCAAGACCTTGCTACTGCTATTTTCATTACTGAGTCTCTCATTGAATTCAAGAAGCCCGAGAAGCCCAAGTCTCACAAAGACAAGTGTGGCAAAAAAAAGAGTGGGGGAAATAACCATCAAAACAAGGAGAGCTCCCACAAGTATGGCAAGCACAAGGAAGGTGGCCATAAGGAGGATAAATAGGGAAAAGCTAAGATAAAATGCTTCTTTTGTGAGGGACCATACAATAGAGATTGCTCGAAGAAGAGTAAGCTCTCTACCTTAATTGAGGAAAGAGAGGAGCAACGACATCACGAGGAGACCAAGATAGGGTCTTTGCAAATCTTAAATGCCATCAAAGCCAAAGTGGAAGTGCCCAAGTCCGAGAAGAAGGGACGTTTGTTCGTGGAAGATAAGGTGGGCAACCAAATCGTGAAAGCTCTAGTGGACACTGGCGTTACTTATAACTTCCTCGAAGTCAGGAAGCCAATAGGTTGGGCCTCAAATATAACAAGAAGCAAGGATGACTCAAGGTAGTTAATTCTGAGCGAAAGTTGACCTTTGGAGTTGCTCGTGGGGTTAAAGTGTGCTTAAGTGAGTGGTCTGGCCTTGTGGACTTTCAATTGTTCCTATGGATGATTATCCAATTGTGCTTGGCATGGAGTTCATGGATGGTGTCAAGGCCGTGCCGATTTGCTTTGCCAATACTATATGCATATTAGAGGAGGGTAGTACGTGCATGGTGCCTTTGTCATGAGAGGCAAATCTACAAGCCAAGCAACTCTCGACCATGCAACTTACCAAGGGTGTTAAAAAGGCACAACCCACATTCTTGGTGGCACTTAAGGAGAATGAGCAAGCTTTACCGCAAGGTCTGCCCGCGAAAATAACCCACGTCCTTGATGAGTTTAGGGATGTGATGCCTGCGGAGTCGCCGAAGAGGCTCCCACCAAAACGAGAGGTGGATCATAAGATAGAATTGGTGTAAAGTGCAAATCTACCCTCGGCAGTACCCTATCAAATGGTGCCTCCCGAGCTTGAGGAATTGAGGAGGCAACTTAAGGAGTTGTTGGATGCGGGATATATCCAACCATTAAAGGCTCCATATAGTGCACCTGTGCTTTTTCAAAAGAAGCACGATGGGTCACTTGATTATGCATCGACTATAGGGCGCTCGACAAAATAACTGTGAAAAATAAGTATCCCATCCCGTTGATTGCCGATTTGTTCGATCAACTTGGGGAAGAAAGGTGGTTCACCAAGCTTGATTTGAGATTGGGCTATTATCAAGTGAGGATTGCGAAGAGAGATGAGCCAAAGCAGTATGTGTAACGAGGTACGGTTCCTTTGAATTTTTTTTCTTGCCCTTTGGACTCACAAATGCACCTGCTACATTCTGCACCCTCATGAATCAAGTTTTGCAACCCTTCTTGGATAAATTTGTTGTGGTGTACTTGGATGATATTGTGGTATACAGCAAAACATTGAAAGAACATCTTACGCACTTACGACAAGTCTTAAAGGAAAACGAGCTATATGTCAAGAAAGAGAAATGTTCTTTTGCTCAACATGAAGTAATGTTTTTGGGGCACATTGTGGGAGGGGGCAAATTAAGGATGGACAAGTCCAAGGTACAAGTCATCTACGATTGGGAGCCACCAAGGAAGGTGTCCAAGTTCGTGGTTAAGGCTGACAATGTTGCCACAAGCTATTTCCTCAACTAAAAGAAGTTGACGCCAAAGCAAGCTATGTGGCAAGCTTTCTTGGCGGATTTCGATTTTGTGATGGAGTACAAGTCGGGCCAGGATAATAGGTGGCCAATGCACTTAATAGAAAGGTCGAGCTAGCTGCCATCACAAATCCAAGTTTTCCTTTGGTGGATCAAGTTAAGGAGGGACTATAGCATGACCCACAAGCCAAAAGTTTGATGGAGTTGGCAAATCGAGGGAAGACCCACCAATTTTGGCTTTAGGATGGGATGCTTACTACCAAAGGCGATTGAGTGTACCTGCCGAAGTGGCAAGGGTTGAGGAAAGAAATCATCAATGAGTGCTATGACTCCAAATGGGCAGGACATCCTGGTGTACATCGCACGTTGGCACTCTTTGAACGTGTTTACTATTGGCCCTAAATGTGCAATGATATTGATCTATATGTGAAGACTTGTCTTGTGTACCAATAAGATACGGTAGATCAACATAAGCAAGCGGGTTTATTAGAACCATTGCCTATTCCGGAGAAGCCTTGGGAAAGTATCTTTATGGATTTCATCACATGTCTACCAAAGTCCGATGAATGTAGCAATATTATGGTGGTGATAGATCGATTTAGCAAGTATGAAGTATTCATCCCCGTGCATACAAAATTTACAGCCGAGGATGTAGCGCGCCTATTCTTTCGTCATGTAGTGAAGTATTGGGGCATATCGAAGACAATTGTGAGTGATAGAGACACTTGCTTCACTGGGAGGTTTTGGATGAAGCTATTCAAGCTATTAGGGTCCGAGCTTAACTTCTCTACAAGCTTTCATCCTCAAACCGATGGCCAAATCGAGAGGGTGAATGCATTGTTAGAGTTATTTTTAAGACATTATGTGAGTGCCAACCAGCATGATTGAGCTAAGTTGCTTGATATTGCCTAATTCTCATATAATTTGTAAAAGAGTGAGTCAACGGGAGCTAGTCCGTTCGAGATTGTCATGGGACAACAACTAATAACGATTAGGTATAAGGGTCCGAGTCCTGCCGTATTCAAGTTTAGCAAGGTTTGGTATGAGAAAACCGACATCGCACGAGCACACTTGGCAAGGGCTTCCAAGAGAATGAAGAAACGGAAGGATGTTAAAAGGAGACACTTGGAGTTCGAGGAAAGAGACTTAGTAATGGTGAAGCTCCTTCCCCATCAAAGCCGACAGTTCGCCAAAGTGCACAAGGGGCTAGTAAGGCGATATAAGGGCCCTTTTTTCGTAGAGAAGAGGGTTGGTAAGCTAGCCTATCGATTGACCTTGCCCTCACATTTAGAGATGCATCCAGTTTTCCATGTGAGCTTATTAAAGCCATATTATGCTGACAAAGAGGATCCAAGTAGGGGCGAGTCGAGGAGAGCACCCACAACTATCATTACTTCTCACGAGCGTGAGATGGAGGAAATTTTAGCACATCGGGTCATTCCGAGGAGAGGTTCCCATCCAAGTTATGTGGAGTACTTTGTCAAATGGAAGGGACTACCGGATAGTGAGGCAAGTTGGGAGCATGAGCTCACATTGTGGGACTACAAGGATGTGATCGAGGCATACAAGAAAGACGCAACGAGGGCATCACCCGAATGAGTGGGGGAGAATGTCATGCACCACAAAATTTCCACTCTAAATGGAGAGGCTATTCTAGGGAACTCTGGAAGATTCCACACGATTCTTCCATATTCAAGATAAGGTTAGAGATGGGTGGAAGACTGTAGAACCTTGTAGATACTTGTAGAGTATAATTGAATATGTAGATAGTTATAGAGAATTCTAGGTGGCCCTTGGATCAGATAGATCCTAGCCATCCATTGAGGAGGTGGAAGGTTATAAATAGCCAAGGGACTTCATTTGTAAGGTGCATAGAAGCATTGAGAGCTTAGAGAGAGTTCTTAGCATTTACCTTGTAAAGCTTTCTTAAGCAATATAAGCATTCTCTAAGTTTCCTCATTGTTGTTCCTGTTTTATCTTGCATCTTTGCTAACGTGTGCTAGCTTTGTTTCTAGTATTCGAGGGAGAGGCTGACTTAGTTGTGAGATATACAACTAAGTGTTGCGCGGTTCGTTGGTAAAAGACCAAGTCCATGACATTATGGATATCATTCAACATTTTGTGAGCTAAACCATCTCTACCTGTAAGACATTACCCTAAGAAAAAAACAACATGATACGTGCCACTCTGGTTCCTAGGAAGCGTGAAAGTAGTGCAAGACTTGGTCATCACTTTAGTTAGGGAAGTTACGTTTAGATAAGATAGATATCTTTTAGTTGCTATTATAATTCCTATGTTTTAGTATTATTGTTACGTTTTGTACTCTGCAAGGCTATATATAGCCTGCAAATTCATTAATAAAGGGACACTACTTAGTAAACAATTAGTATCTGTTCTTCACTTTCCCTCTTCCTAAATTCATTCGCATCATTAATATCAAAGCTAGTTTTGACTATGGATACTTGCAACAAAACAAATGCAGAATTTCGCAATGAAGTGAACGAAGCTCTAGTAAGACGTGATTCTAGCTTTGACCAAGTGAATACTACCTTATAGACAGTGTTAACAGAGCTTCAAGCTCTCAGAACCTCACGAAGTCCAAACACTAACTCTCCTAAAATCAATCCTTTTGTACATGAGGGATCCTCACATCTACATACCTCTCGTTCTCACCTTCACAATGACCACCCTCATCATAACCTTAAACTTTCCTTCCTAAGATTTGATATAGATGACCCAAATGGTTGGATCTATAAGTCAGAGCAATACTTTGACTTCAATAACATTGCAATTGACCAACGGGTGCAACTGGCCTCATTCCATTTAAAAGGCATCGCTTTACAGTGGCACAGGTGGTTAATGAAATTTCGAGGACCCCACCCCTCACATGGGATGAATTCATCAAGGCTATATTCCTCTGATTTGGTCCCATTGACTATGAAGATTTGTCAGAAAGCTTGACTCGACTTAAACAAACCACGACATTTGTAACCTACTAAGAAGTTTTTGAAAAGTTATCTCACCAGGTTAATGGCTTACCAGAAAATTTCTTAATTGGTTGTTTCATTGCAGGTCTCTGAGATGACATTCGTATAGATGTTAAAATTAAATAGCCACGTATCTTGGCAGATGCAATTGGAGTGGCTCGATTAATTGAAAAAGGTAATCAACTACAACGAAGATCTAGCTAACAAGGTCGTTCCCAACCGATCGGGTCAAACTGTCCAATGTTTCAACTATGGGTATATTAAGACCACCACCGAGCCAGCGGATGAACCAGACACCTTATACTTTAGTAGCTCCATTTTGTTGAATCACCAGTCAAGAGGTGCGAGAACAATGAGAGAAGGGTTTATGTTATTACTGCAATGAAAAATTCACTCCAGGCCATCGTTGTGAAAAACCTCAACTATTCATGATCGAAGACTCACCACATGCAAGCATTGAAGAAAATGATGATGAATTACCAAATGAAGAAATAGTTAAAGTTTTACCAAAACTTTTCATGTAATTGCAGGTTCCGAACATCCACAAACCATGCGTGTCCTGGGAAAGCTAAAAAATAAAAATGTAACAGTATTAATAGATGGAGGCAGCACACATAACTTCATTGACCAAGCTATAGTCTTGAAGTTTGGATTGCCAGTAAGCCAAGATAAGAAATTTCCAAGTTATGGTGGCTAAACGAGAGAAGATAGAATGCGCTGGACAATGTCAAGCACTTACCTTCAACATCCAAGGCCTACCCATCACTATCAATTGCTACGTTCTCCCTGCCGCAGTATGTCCATTAGTATTGGGAGTATAATGGCTTGAGACCCTAAGACCTATTGAAACAAATTACAGGCAACTTACTATGAGTTTCAAAGTGGATGGGAAGACACATACATTCCAAGGAGTGCAAAAGGCCAATGTCAACGCTTTAACAGATAAGGAATTCAATGCAATGCAAGGTGTTGGATTTTTTTTTCCAGATGATACCTTCCAACAACAACTCCAAATCACATTCATATCCTCCTGATTTAAGTCATTTACTGGCTAAATTTTCACAATTATTTGAGCCACTTACCAACTTGCCTCTAAGATGGGTACATGACCATCGAATTCCTTTGCAACCAAACACCAGACCAGTAAGTATTCGACCTTATCGCTACCTTTATTATCAAAAAACTGAAATAGAGAAGATGGTGAAAGAACTTTTGCAATTTGGTTTGATAAGGCCAAGTAACAACCCATTTTCATCACCTGTTCTGTTAGTAAAAAAGACTGATGGAGCTTGGAGATTTTGTGTAGATTATCAAGCTTTGAACGACATAACAATCAAAGATAAATTTCCTATTCCGGGTATTTATGAGTTGTTAGATGAGCTTCATGGGGCTATATTTTTTTCCAAGTTGGATTTACGCTCAGGATATCATCAAATTAGGGTGTATGAATCTAACATTTCAAAAACAGCCTTTCGAACACACGAGGAACACTATGAATTTGTAGTGATGCCCTTCCGCCTCACTAATGCTCCAGCGACCTTTCAAAGCCTCATGAATGACCTCTTCCACCCCTATCTTCGCAAATTTATCTTAGTTTTCTTTAATGATATTTTAATATATTCAAAATCTTGGGAGGATTACTTAGGTCATTTGCAACTTACTGTAGAAATTTTATCGACTAATAGTTTATTTATCAAAGAATCGAAATGTCGATTCGGAGTTGTGCAGGTTGAGTACTTGGGACATATAATTAGTGAGCAAGGTGTATCAATTGATCCCACTAAAATACAAGCTATTATTGATTGGCTAACTCTAACCACGACAAGAGGAGTTCATGGATTCCTTGGACTAGCGGGCTACTACAGAAAATTCATTTGAAATTTTAGAGGTATAGCAACTCCGTTGATGAAGCTCTTGACTAAGGGAGAATTTCACTGGAATGAAGAAGCTGAATTAGCCTTCAAGCAGCTAAAGAAGGCTTTAACATCACCCCACATTTTGTGTCTTCCTGATTTTTCTGAACGATTTGTGATTGAATGTGATGCAAGTGGGATTGGAATTCGTGCCATCCTTACCCAAAAGAATCGACCAGTGGCATATTTTAATGAGACCTTGAAAGGGTCAGCCTTATCATTATCCACGTATGAGAAGGAGATGTTGGCCATTTTTAAGGCAATTAAGAAATGGAGACCATATTTGTTTGGAAAACCGTTTACTGCTCGTACGGATCAAAAGAGTCTTAAATATCTCATTGCGCAACGAATTACTACTCTAACACAAACAAGGTGGCTTCCAAAGTTACTTGGTTATGATTATGAAATTGAGTATAAAAAAGGGTCTGAAATCAAGGTGTAGATTCTTTGTCACATGTTGTTGAATTTCAATTTTTATCAATAACAATACCATATGCAAATTGGTGGCCAATGCTACAAAAAGAAGTTCAACACGATCCATTTTATAAAGAATTGAATACAACAAGTCCTTCTCAATTAGAACATAATTTGCTCCAACGAGATGGGGTATGATTTAAAGGAAACAAAGTTTACTTAAGTCCTACTTCAGCCTTGATTCCAAAGATAATGGCTGACTGCCATTCATCACCAGTTGGGGGGCATTGGGATTTCACAAGACCTTCTCTCGTATTAAGCACAATTTCTTTTGGTTCAATATGCGTCAGATGGTGAAGGAATTTTTGCAACAATGTGATGTTTGTTAATGATTTAAAATTGATTGCATACAACCAGCAGGACTGCTCCAGCCATTACCAGTCCCTACTCAAATATGGACAGATATTTCAATGGATTTTATTAATGGCCCCCCATCTTCTCAGGGATATACTGTTATCATGGTAGTTGTCGATAGATTGACGAAATATGCTCATTTTATAGCGTTGAAGCACCCATCTACAGCCTTAACTGTTGCCAAGATATTTGTTGCGAATGTGGTTCGCTTATATGGCATCCCAACATCAATCGTAAGTGACCGAGACAAGGTGTTTATTAGCTCTTTTTGGAGAACATTGTTCCAATCAGTATTATGAAATTTATACCGTACCGGCCGGTACAGGGCATTATTTATCCTACTGGCCGAAGAACTATACAAAATATTAGTTTTTGATAACGGGTTTTAATACCGATTGGTACCGGCCAGTACCGAAAATTTTGAAAAATATAGGGACTAAGTCGTAAAATTTTCAAAATTTTAAATTTTTTTTGCCCTCCCGCCACCCCTTCCCCCTTTCTTTTTCTCAAATATTTTTAATTTGTTATTTAGTTAAACTTTTATTGTATTTTTTATTTTTTATTTTTAAAATAAAATAAATATTTTATTACTAATAAAAATTATACATTAAATAAAAATTAAAAAT
>JAOQMS010020310.1:0-15772 GCA_027563885.1 Erythroxylum longipes | reverse complement strand
CATTTGTCATAATTACAATCTGTAATGGAGCCTTCCTAACTTAAACAATGACTCACCATTTGTCATAATTACAATTTTTCCCACTTACCCAATAATGCCAAATGAAAGCATATACAATCGTATGAGTCACAAATAACTTATGTCTAACATTCATTTATCTTAAGTCATATAAGTATCTCACAATTATGTGTTCTAGCCGTATGTATAGGAGACAGGATGTTACAAACAAGGATCATAAAGAAGATCACAAACTTTCAACAAAGTGATGGGGTGTCTTTATATGAAGCCTGGGAGAGGTTTAAGGAATTACAGAGAAGATGTCCCCACCACAATCTTCCGAGGGAGTTCCTGTTGCAGACATTCTACAATAATGTAAATTAGAGCATGAAAGGAACCATAGATGCAACTGTTGGAGGTTCTTTGATGAGAAAGACTATTGATGCAGTTCATGACCTTATGGAAGAATTGATGAGCAATAGTTATATATGGTTAAGTGAGAGGAGTAGACAGGGACAAAAGGAGCAAAAAGGTATGATTACGATTTACTCTGTTAAAGCTTTACAGGCACAAATGACAGCCTTTACCAAGCAGTTGAGCAACATGTAAGGAGAATCTTCATCTACAGTGAAAGCTATGCAATTACAATGTGAGTTATGTAGGCAAAACAACCATGACTCAACTGAATGTTTCTTGTTGGGAGCCAGTGGTACAGAACAAGTAAATTACTTAGGTCAGTTATAAAGAGGTAATAATCCTTACTCAAACACTTACAATCTGAGGTGGAAAAACCACCCAAAATTTTCTTAGAGTACTAACAATACAGGTGGCCAAGTAAGACCACAAGGACCTCCTAGATTTTAACAAGATTGAATTGGATCTATGGAGAGCAAAATAGACAAGTTGATGGATGTTTGGGGTCCAAACTGGCAACTCAAGAAGAGAACCAAAAGAGGATGTTTTCCAGCTAGGAGGAAAGTCAAAAGAGGATAGAGGCAAAGTTTGATCAGATTATAAAGAACCATGCCTCATCCATCTATAACTTGGAGGTTCAAGTAGGTCAACTTACTAACGCTTTGTCTTCTAGAAGTGTAGATAGTCTACCCAGCAATGCCGAGTCTAACCGAAAGAAATGGATATAGCCATCACTCAGACCCAGGAAAAAAAACTTGAACATATGAAGGAAGACGGAGATAAAGGAAAAGGATAAGTAATTATGAAATTCCTTCAAAGTGAACTCGTAATTGAGCCAATCAAGGAACCTCATCCTGAAATTTCATACCCTATTTTAGCTCAACAGAAGTTAATTTCAAGTAGAGAAACGAGGAATTTTAAGGAGGTTGTATCAAACAAGGTTGAGGACATAACAAAACTACTACAAACAAGGCTCACACTAAAGGAATCAGTTAAGAAGAAGGTTAAGGAGCACATAACAAAAGGAAACCCTAATTGTGTTATGGATTAATTATGTTAGTTTATGTGTTTAAGTGTTTTTATGGGTTAGTATGAGTCTTTGAGCTTAATTGTTATATTTTTTAGGTACCTTGATGGGTTTGTTAGTGTTTCAGGGTAAACAGCGAAGAACGAAGAAGATTCGATGAGTTTTCAGGCCAAAGCTATAACCCACGATCGTGCGCAGTAGGCCACGATCATGATAGACAAGGACGAGCCAAAGTAGCCAAGCCACGATTGTACATATGGAGGCACGATCGTGACAGAGAGCTTCCATTCAGGCCACGATCATGCACATAGGGCCACGATCGTGACAGAAAGGATTAGGCATTGGCCATCATGGCCTACATCGGGCTAACACAAAAACTTGAGTTTCGCAAGACTTTTTGGACTGTTTCAACCTCGAATCAACCTTAGGGCTTCCCAAGTATAAATATAACATTAAGGGATAGAAGAAGTAGTCTTTCGAGAGCTTAGAGAGTCGTGAAAGTGAGCTTTGATTCAGCCAATTCCGAGAGAAAACCTAGAGAGAAATCAAGAGATTGAGGAAGGAGATGAAGGAAGAGAGACAAGGAGACGAGCTAGATGTGACGTACATCCCGAAACAGGTGGTTTCTAGTTGTCACAGCCTCCTTGACTCCATTCCCAACATATTTTTCATTTATTTTAGTTTTATTCACGTATAGGATTGAAATAGGTGTTAGAGAATCGTTTTTGTTGAATGTTGAGTTTATGTTTATATTCACCTTTGGATCTTGATTTTGAGATTAATAAAAATCGATTGATTGTGTTTTATTGATTTAATTGTGATTTCAATTATACTCTTAATAACTTAACGATAAATTGAGAGGGTGAGTCAGGTAAAAACAATCAATTTAGGCTAAAGAGAGTTAGGTGAATTGATAGGTTAAGAATTGAATCAAACCAGTAGAATTCTATAACGAGAGATCGAGCCTAGGTTTCCAGTAGGTTAATAGACAACTTAGAACTAATTTAAGTTTTAGGCCAATTGTGAATGGAGAAATCCCAATTCCATAAATTAAATTAGGAATCATCAATTAGGGTTAAGAATTATAACTCGAGAGAGAGTAATTCACCCTAGGATCATCTAGACCCGTTAAGTCAGTGATTGCATAATTGGTTAGGTTTCCATTAATTTCGAATCAAAATATCCTTTCTCTCACTTGGTAATTTCTATGTTAATTTCAGATTGGGTTATGTGATTGCTATTTTGTTTACACTTCGGCACTTTAATTTCTCATAATTGATTATTGATTGATTTAATTTTTACATTAGTTATTTGTTTAGAATTATTATAGTTTAGAACAATCTTAGATTTTAGGACTAGATTAGGCTTCCTCGTGGGATCGACATCTTAGGCACTATGCAAATGACTCGTGCGCTTGCGAAATTTACCAAGGTTATAAATAGTAAAATTTAGCACGTGTAACCTTGCGAACACACATCACTTATCAGGGCATCATACAAATAAGACAATATAACTAAAAGATCCATTCTTCATTCCATTAATAAAAACATAATACACTGTAGCTTTTCATACATAATCCATTTATCTATACAAAGTCAAAAGCTTATAAGAGTCTATTACTCTTTACAACAAATTCTATATGGAATGATAATTTTACAAAAATATCCTATCTAGATCCTTCAGTTTCAGCTGATCGACTTTTGAGTCATTTTCTTGAGTCCCAAAAACGTAGTACTAGACTTCTTCTAGAACATCTTAATAACTAAGTCTCCTTTTTTATACCTGAAAAGTCACGTTGTAATTTTGATGAGTTTTCTGAACTCAGTGAGTAAGCCATCATCGATGTGCTCACTCATATCAAATCACACAAATAGTTCACAGACAATTCATATCATCACATAATACACATCACTTCACTAATCATCATATAGCATCAAATACCATTTTGTTCACTTATTTCCCATTTTTCATTCAGAACAATTCAAACAATTCATTTCGATCATTTAAAGCATGCATATCAAATGTATATGTAATGCACATGTGACTCGCATTCAATTATTATGTTTTTGTGACTGAGTGCCTTTTTAACTGTCCCTTATTCATTGTGGATATTGGGCTAATTGATAACTGTCTCGTATTTGTTGGAGATACCGGACTCATTTTATATAGTGAGCTTGAGGCTCTTACACACATTTTGAGCTTTAAGCTCTTTTTCACTGGCGACTCTGGTAACAAACTATCTTTATCTGATCATTCATATCATGTAATGAAATGCATCAAATCTCATATATTTGATCAGTCACTTTTATTTAATTTACACATTCACTTTCACATTTCCATCGGACCTAAGTCTGACATCTAACCATTATGTTGACTACAGTTATTTCTGTCAGATTCATATACAATGAGTACTTCTAATGCAATTCTCATTCATCAAATGCCTCGGACTATCAATGTTCAAAATTTACATATTCAAATCAATATCAATTCAATAATTTAAATTTAAGAAAATACAAACAATCTTAGAGAGAACATCTAGGTTACTCACAGTATACTCCAGATATTTATTTCCTCGATGTCCCGATAGTGTTTAGATGTGGTTGTTCTATTTGTGCTTCTATATCATGCAATACATATTTACACATAATACTAATTTGCACAATCACATAAACATTCATTCATACTCTTATGTATATGTGTCATGTATAATGCATGCTCAATTTGACTATTCCGGGTATATTTCCTTAATTCACATCTCATGATCATTTAACATCATCATTTAATCATTCATTTATTCCTAATATACCTTACTCACTTTAATCACCTAATCTATCATCAAACTAGGTTCATTTAAGTCCTCATTCATGCGTAAATACCTCATAAGGAAGTACCTTAGCATTAATTGTTTCAAACACACTTCACTCCATATGCTAGCCCACGATCGTGGGGTGCCCTCCCACGATCATAACAGAAGCCAGTGCAACTGGCCATGGTCGTGGGGTGAGGGCCACGATCATGACAGAACCATAAATATCTAGGTCACGATCGTGAGGACTACGCCATGATAGTGCCCTGCTCCTTTTTTCCCCGATTCTAAACGAAATTCACAACATGATCAACATCATTAACACTTCAAGTTTTTAGCATTCATGTCCATTTATGTAACTTCATTCATGCTAACCTAGTTACCATATTAGTTGTATTAAATCTCACAAAACTATACTCAATTGGTTCTTTATCATTCACTTAACCTCATTATACATAAAATCCTAACTCTTTCCATGTTTTATCTCTTTTATAATACATCAAACAAATCGTCTCCATAGTTCATCATTTAGAACACATAACCTCATCCTTTTTACCTCAATTTCATCTCAATACCATTCATAAGACAATCATAAATCATTGCTCATCTTATATAAAAAAACAAGACATCAAAAGTATCCATACATTCATCAATGTTTTAGCACACCTTTAACCCCATGTTCATCTTCACTTTACCTATAAACTATCATCCTAGTTCTTCTCATTTCAAGAACATAACTTAAAATCTTTCTTAAACATAAATTTCACTTTCATTATACCCTTAATCCACAATCTATTTCCTCTACATAACAATTTATAACTCATGGTTTTAATACTCTCAAAATACAACACATCACATACATTTATTCATCAATTTTTTGCACTCATCATTAACACAATAATATGACATAAACACTTATATTCATTCATCAACTTTCTATTCTAATTCAAACACCATTTCCATAACCAATCCATTTCAAAAACATCTTTGATAATTTAGTACTCATCATAAACACAAAAACCAGCTATGAATATGTCCATTTATTCATCTACAATACACATATTTAACACCATTTTCATAATCACTTAATATCAAAATAATTACCATATTTGATTCATTTATAACAACCCATGAAGATTAATATGCTAATTACTTTATTAAACTCCAAACATCTTCAATATCTCCAAGAAACCCTAACTCCTTATGCTACACGATCATCATCATGAAGGATGGGAAGATTAGGTTTTTCTAGTAACAAGATGATGAAGTCAACAAAAATGGAAGTAGCAAGTGATGGATGAGAGCAAGGTTCAACGTGTGATGCTTAGAGAAGAGAGTGTCGTGAGATAGAGAAAAAAAAATGAAGAAGATGAAGAATGAAATGAAACCAAAGAAGAAAATGCAAAATGGTTTTTCATTAGGCTATTGTTGTGGGTGAGATGCAACAAGGCAAGTGACACCTGTCACTTGCCACTTGTCACCTCCCTATGGTTCCACTTGGTCCCCTTTAATAACTAGTCCATTTCTCTTGAATTTCTAATCTAATTGTCTCCTAATTTTCAATGATACTTGTTATTAAATCCTAATACCATATATCAATTATTTCTATTGCCATTTGTCACTTATTCTACTACCATAAATCAATTGTCTTGCTACTTGGCATTTCTTTTCCTAGTCTGAAAATTCACCTAATTTTAGAAAATTTTCCAACTGCCACCATAAATTCTAAATTAATATTTATACTCACCAAATCAATTTTAAAGACAAAATATTCACTATTCACATCATAATCACTTTAAAATCATTTATACCCAGAAAATGTCAATTAAGTGCATGTACAATCATTGTAATGTGTACAAAAAATCAAATTCACGTGTGTGTGTATGCTACTGTTATGCATGAGCATGAAATGCATTTCCTAATTTCTTAATTCTATTTCCCATTTACAGAAATCTAGGGTTCTAACACCTTTAGTACAGGAAAATAGGATATTACAATTCTCTACTTCTTAAATAAATGTCATCCTCGAAATTCTTACTTGATTGTTCAAAAAGGTAGGGGTATTGTCTCTTCATGTGCTCCTCTGTTTCCTATGTAGCTTCCCCACTCGAATGATTCTTCCAAAGGACTTTCATCAATGTAATTACTCAGTTTCTCAACTGTTTCATTTGATAACCCACTATCTTTACTGGTTCCTCAATATAACTCAAATTTCTCACAACTTCAACCTCATGAGCCTGTAATGCATGCGTCAGATCAGATCGATATCTTCTGAGTATACTCACATGGAATACATTGTGAATATGAGACATTTCAGTAGGCAGTGTTAACTTGTATGCCAGTGATCAAATCCTCTCAATGATCTCATAAGGACTAATGTATCTAGGGTTAAACTTATCCCTTTTTACCAAACCTCAACACTCCTCGTTAAAGTGATACTATGATGACTATCAAAATTTTCACCACTGTGCATTATAATGCTAAAATGAATACATTCTGGTTTAAGATAGGTGGCCATGCTTATAAACTTAATTATAATGTCATTCGTGCACTTTTTGATTTATCGAACATAAAGTTTTGGATGATCACGATGACTTTTATGTGGATGATTATTGGAAAATTATAACGGGTGAAACCAATTTTGACTCTAGGAATGCCCCAAATACTTTAATTCGTCGCACCAAGCACTTGTTTCTTTATAAGTTTATATGCTACAAAACTGAAAGTATTAAGTTCTCAGCTAAGGAACTTTTCTTCCTTTGGTGTATGGATCGTAAAATCAAAATAAATACCCCTTATCGTATTTTTTGATCTATTGTGAGTTGTGTTAATAAGAAAAGTTCTTATTTTGGCATGTCATATATTGTTACTGCTTTGTCTTTATATTATAATCTTTATGTGGATAGTGTGCATACAACTAGATATGATACGTTTGGTGTATCTTATTTAAGACGCTCTAAAATTTTAGGGTCTCATTATATGGAGCTTCAAAATCGTCAAACACGTACTGCAGTAAAGAATAGGAAGGGCAAAGATGCAGCCACTTCTCGACCATCCTCATCTCAGGTGCCCCCAAAGCCCCAAGAAGAAGCAGTGAAAGAGGAACCCACCGTAGCAGCAGAGGTCAATAGATTCCAGCAAATCCTGGACCAAATGGCCGCTAACCATCAACAACCAAATGGCTACCAACCATCAACAAATTATGTTGTAAATTAATGAGCTCGACACCCAGATAAGACAAACGCATTTTGTTAAATAGGATGCATATTTTAGGCATATTAGGTTGTTTTATGTAACACTTCACTACCATAAAGTATATACCCAAACATCCAGAGTACATTCAAGAACATATCCTATGATAATGTATATTAGAGCATTCGTATACACTTATTATGGCATCATACATTTTACAAAGTTTGAAAGTGGCAATTTTCCCATTTTATTTACTAACATAATTTACACTGTAGCAGTACATTTCATTAAACAATATTTATAACATCAAAAGTATTTAGAGAGTTTACTACTCATTTTACAAAAGATCTACATAAAACGAGAAACTACATAAACACAATCTACAACTCCACAGATGTCAGCTGACCAGACCTTTGAGTCATTTCTTAATTCCAAAAATTACTTCTAAAGTGTCTTAGGAATTAGGTCTCCTCTCTTGTACCTGAAAAAGCCACATTATAATTTTGATAAGTTTTGAGAACTCAGTGAGCGAACCATTCTCGATGTGCTCACTCATTCAGAACATTAAAAATTTCAAATATAATCTAAATGCATACTATTCCTCATCTTAACAATTCATCAAGAATTGCACACATTATATATAAACTTTTCAAAATAATTCATTCATCTACCCCAGTCAATCATGTTATCAAATGTAAATAAATATGACGTATCACAATATCATCTCAAATTAGAAATGTTTCACAATCATATATTTGCAAAAGTAAATGTATAAGAGACTCCACTTTCGTTTTTATTTTGTTGTGACTGAGAGCCTGTTACTGTCCCATATCTCTTGTGGATACCGGGCTCATTAATCGCTGAGCCTATGGCTCCTTATGTGCATATCTGAGCTTTAATTTCTTTCAGACTGGCCACTCCGGTCATAACGCCTTTATTTGATCATGCATATCAATGTGATGCATCAAATCACAAAATATGCCCTCAATAACATTTATTCACGATGCACAGTCAGAGTCACATGTTCATCGAACCTAGGTCTGGCATTCAACATTTTTGTTGAGTATACAGATATCTTCCAGATTCATATGCAATCAGAACACTCCCAATACATTCCCAAATATCAAACTCCTCGGACCGTTAATTCCTGGAATTATCACAATCAGATCACTAACAATTCAATAACAAAAAATTTATCAGAAATAAATCAATCATAGTGAAAAACATCTAGGTTGACTTACAGAATGCTCCAGCTTATGCTATTGCCTGGATGATCTAGTAATGACTAGATTCTGGTGTTTGACCTGTACGTCTAAAATCATTCAATACACAAAAAATTCACATCACTAAGGTGATCAATCAAATACATAGTCAATCATGTACATATATATTCATATGTCATGTTCAATGCATGCTTAATGACTTTCCAGGGTATATGTCTTTATTCTCATTGCTTAACCAATCTTACATTATAAGAACATCTTCATTCTTTTAGCACTCCTTCATTTCAAACTTAAATACATTGTTATCAAACATTCTCTTCCTTAAGTTATAACATCGTTTAACAACTTCAACTTATCAAACATTCAACCAACTTATTCAACATCAAATTTGATTCATTTTAAACCAAGTCCATATGTACTATAATAAAGTACCTTAGCATTAGTTGTTTCAAAGATCAGTTAAAAGATATCATTTCACTCTTTATGCTAGCCCACGATCGTGGTGAACCTTTCCATGAATGTGACAAAAGCTTGTGTAACAAGCCAGATCGTGGGGACTATGCTACGATCATGATAGAACCCTAATATCTAGACCATGATTGTGTAGCTAAGGCCACAATCGTGCCCTGTCTTTCTTCCTTCATTTTTCCACAAATTCCACACACATAGAAACATCATTAACATTCCAATTTTTCCAAAATCCATATCCATTTTTGCAACCTTATATTAATCTGAATTACACTCCAAATCTAACTTAAAATTTTTCAATTGATAGATCACAAATCATGGTCTTTCATGCATCAAAAATCAAACTAGAAATTATCATACATTATCATGCATGTAGTCTTAGTTCTTTCTCAAATCAAGAACACTACATTTACATCTTCATTTAGCATAAATTCACATGCATTATACTTTAAATCCATATCTAATTCATAATTGAATCCACCTAATATCCACGGTTTTCACAAACCAAGAACAAGTAGAAAACATCCAAGTTTATCCAACATATTCTGCACATATCATCACCAATACCATATACATTTCATTCCAATTCAAGCATCATTCTTATACTATTAATCATGACATAAAGATTAGAATGTTACTTTGTTTTTTAAGCTTCCAATTTCATCTCAAAACTTTAAATTAATCTAGGCCTCCGTTCACGCATTATTCATCTTAAAATCAAGGAGAAAATAAGCTAGTTTCACCAGCAAGATGAAAGTAACAATAGACTAGTTTCTTGGATATTTTGTCAAGGATTAAAGTGTGGATTTTGTGTAACAATTTAGCTAGGGTTAAACTACAATTCAAAGAGAAGCTGGATGCAATTTTGGTGGAGAAACAAAGAAGGAAGCTGTAGAAACTTGCTTCATCAACATGTTAGGTGTCTTTATTTGATCATAACATTTTTCTTGAGGCATGCAAGAAATTTGCCTACTTAATAAGCTACCATTAATCCACTCCTTAAGTTGCCATATGTATCTTATTAATCAGTCTATATGTCTCCTAATAATTAGTCCATATGTCAGACAATAATTGGTCCATTTTTCAACTAATTACTAATCCATTTGCACTCATTTATCTATGCCAAGTGTCACTCAATTATAAGCTTAGTCATCCTAATTTCCATTTATCAATTTATCTTACTACTAGACTTTTTCCTAGTCCAAATGTACATATTAATTCATCACTCTCCCAATTAATAACAATTAATTACTAATTGGAATCCAATTAAACCAAAATTCAAGACATAATAATTCACAATTCACATCATGTTCATTTTAAATCTTTCATACCCCAGAATATGTCAATTGGGTGCATATGTTATCTTTGTAATGTGTAAAAAATTATAATTTATGTTTTTATGCTAATGATATATATGTAAATGAAATGCTCTCAATGCTATTACTCATTCACAATGATCTAGGGTTATAACCCTAAGCATGTTTCGGAAATCTAATATTAAAATTCTTCCCCTTTAAGAAATTTCGTCCTTGAAATTCTCACATGATTGATCAAACAGATGGGAGTACTGTCTCCTCATATTCTCTTTGGTTTCCCATATAGTTTTTTCTCTCAAATGATTCCTCCAAAGGACATTAACCAATGGGATCACTCAATTCCTCAACTGTTTATTCTGATAGCCAATTATCTTAAACGATTCCTCAACATAACTCAGTTTACTTATAATTTCAATCTCCTGAGCTGGTAATACATGTGTCAGATCAGACTAATATCTACTGAGCATACTAATCTGCAACACATTGTGAATCTGAGCCATTTCGGTAGGTAGTGCTAACTTATAAGCCAATGGTTCTATTGTCTCAATAATCTCATACGGACCAATGTATCTAGGGCTTAGCTTATCCTTTTTACCGAACCTCAGCACTCTTCGCAAAGGCGATACTCTCCTAAATACTTTATCTCCTACTTGGTACTCCATATCTCTCCTGTGTTGATCCACATAACTTTTCTGTCTATCTTGAGCCACTTTAATACTATTATGGATCAGTTTAACTTTATTAATAATGTCTTGAATCATTTCAGGGCCTTCAACAATTCTTAGACATTTTTCATCCTAATATAATGGTAAACGACACTTTCTTCCATATAACGCCTCATACAGTGCCATATTGATACTACTGTAATAATGATTATTATAAGCAAACTCAATTAGAGCTACATATTGGTCTCATGCTCCATAGAACTCCAAAACACAAGCTCTCAGCATATCTTCAATAGTCTTAATAGTTCTCTCACTCTATCTGTCTGTCTGAGGATGAAATGTTGTACTGAAGTTCAACCTTGTACTCAAATCTATCTATAAACGACCCCAAAATCTCGAGGTAAATCTAGGATCCATATCTAATACAATGAAAACTGGAACCTCATGTAATCTTACGATCTCATTCACATATCTTGAGCTAACTGATCCAATGTATTGTTCTCCCTCACAGGTAAGAAATGAGTCGATTTGTCAGTCTGTCAATAATGACCCATATGGCATCATATTACCTTAGAGTCCTTGGTAAACCTAAAATAAAATCCATAGTAATTTGCTCCCATTTCCACTTTGAAATTAGCAATGACTGTAACTTTCCAATTGCAGCCTGAAACTTCGCCTTAATCTGTTGGCATGTTAAACACTTAGTAATATACTCAACCACTTGCCTTTTCATCCCTAGCCACTATAAATGTTGTTTTAGTTTATTATACATCTTGGTAGTACCAGGATGCATAACATAAGCTGCTATATGTGCTTCCTCTAAAATTTCCTTTCTCATATTATCCACATCAGGTACACATAGTCTCTGATTCAACCACAATGTATCAGTCCTCAATTCAAACTCAAAACTCAGATTCATTTTCAACTTCTCCATAAGCTTCACTAATTCAGGATCTTTACCTTGAGCTTTTTTTATTCTCTTATGTAATACAGGTCTAAGTTCTAACGTAGTTATCAATGCTTCGTTGTGCCTCAGATTCAACTCATCATTCAATGCTCTCAATTGCACTAGGTTAGGCAACATCGATAAATGTACTTGCGTTATACTGATATCTGAGCTTAATGCATCAATTACGACATTAGCTTTACTCGGATGATAGTCAATTATGCAATTATAGTCATTCAGCGATTCAATCAATCGTCTCTATCTCATATTCAACTCTTTCTGACTTAACAAATACCTCAAACTTTTGCGATCAGTAAATACTTGAAAAGTTTCACCATACAGATAGAGTCTTCAAATCTTCAGCAAATATTACTACAACAAGTTTTAAATCATGAATCGGATAATTGAACTCATGAGACCTTAACTATCTTGATGCATATGCTATTACTCTGCCATACTACATCAGTATACATCCTAGCCCCTGGTGTGAAGCATCACTGTACACTACGTACCCTCCAAATCCGGATGGAATAGCTAACACTGGTGCTATAGTTAATTGAAGCTTTAGGTCCTCAAAACTTATCTGACATTCATCAGTCCATCTGAATGGTATATTCTTTCTTAGAAGTTTTATCAAAGGGGCCGAGATTAAAGAAAATTCCTCAACAAACCTTCTATAATAACTGGCTAATCCCAGGAAACTATGGATCTCAGTCACATTTCTTGGAGCTTCCCACTTCATCACTGCTTCTACTTTCTTTCAGTCTACCTGTATGCCTTGTCCAGACACAATATGACCCAAAAATACTACTTAATCAAGCCAAAATTCACACTTACTGAACTTAGCATAAAATTGCTTCTCTCTCATTATCTGTAGGACCAACCTCAAATGCTCTGAATGTTCCTCTCTACACTACGAATACATTAAAATATCATCAGTAAATACAATGACAGAGTGATCTAAATAAGGTTGGAATACCTTACTCATCAAAGCCATAAATGCTACTGGAGCATTTTTTAATCCAAACGGCATCACTAAAAACTCGAAATGCCCATATCTTATTCTAAATGCACTTTTTAATACATCAGCCTTTGTTATCTTTAACTGATAGTACCCTAATCTTGTTTAGCTTAGTGAATACCAGAGCTCCCTATAACTGATCAAGTAAGTCATCTATCCTGGGTAGCAGATACTTATTCTTCACTGTCACCTGATTTAATTGTCTATAGTCAATATAATACCTCAAAGTTTCATCCTTCTTCTTTACAGAAGAAATCGAAGCTCCCCAAGGTGACATCCTTTTTTGAAAACCTCTACAACTGAGCCTTTAGTTCCTTCAATTCCATAGGTGCCATCCTATATGAAGGAATGGATATAGGAGCAGTACCTATAACAAGGTCAATGGTAAACTCTACTTCCCTTTCTAGGGGTAAACCCAATAATTCAATAGGGAACACATCTAGAAAATCCCTAACAATAGGAATATCCTGAATGGCTTGTTCATTCCGGGTATCAGTTACATAGGCTAAGTAAACCTTACATCTTCCTCGAATCAATCTTAAAGCACTCATAGATGAAATCAATATGGCTAGCATTACTTAACTATCACCTCGAAATACTACTCTTGGCTGAGGGGGGAGATTTAATGATTACCTCCTTAGTGTAATAATTCATCATAAGCCTATGTGCAGTAAGTCAATCCATACCTAAAATGAGGTCTATCTCTTTCAACTGTAATATTATCAGATCGGCTTTTAACTCCACCTAATTAATCTAATTGATACACCCTTTACACACCTCTCCAATCACTATAGTACTACCTAACGATTTACTGACCTTTAAATCATAATTCAACATTTCTCTCTCACAATGCAAGTTAAATGCCAAATGTGGTGTGACGAATGAATATGTAGATCTTGGATCTACTAATACAATGCTTCAAAATTAAAGACATTCAACACACCTGCTACTGCATATGGGGAGTTTTATACCTCATGTCAGGTAATGGCATAGAACTTGGCCTGAGACTACGGCTGGTTACTCCACACCTTAGCCTTGATAGTAGGACCTGCTGAGTGTATTATGCCTCTACCTCTGCCTCTTTATCCTGCTCCACTGGCTCTGCTCTGCTAAACAGTCGTCTCAGTTACCAATCCTCCTCTTATTCCAAAATGTGGTCTCAAAGTCTTGGGACAATCTCTAATCTAATGCTCAAAAGAGCCACAACAGAAATAAGCTCCTGATAACTTCCAACATTCCCTACCATGTTTCTCGCCATAATGTTCACAACTAGGCATTTGTTGTGACTATCCTCCTGATACTTGTCCTCTACCTCTACCAACCTGAACAAAACCAACTCTTAGTCTAAACCCTTACTGTCTCGATCTAGCCTAGGATTTAAATGATCTATTCTAGCATTTATTGAACCTTCTTCTAGATTCAGCTTAAGATTCACCCTATCTCTTCACTCTAGACTCTTGTCTATACTCTCCTTGACCATATTTTAACAACTATTCTATTCTGATCAAGCCAGCTCTCAGCTCAGTAAAACTGGTCAGGTTTGTAATAGCTAAACTCGTTCTAATCTCCATATTCAACCCATCTTCAAACCTCCTACACTTATCCTCCTCAATCAGAATCAATGCAGTTGCATATCCCATCAACTCATTAAATTGGACCTCGTACTTAACTATAGTGAGATTGCCCTATTTTAGACCCAAAAGCTCCTTCATCTTCCTATCTAAGTAGATCTTGGGCATATAGTTCTCTTTAAACACCTTCAGAAAATCTTCCTACTTTAAACTACAAGGCCTGGTGGCACTGCTTAGAACAGTCTTCTACCACTAATATGTTGGACCTTGCAGTAGTGAGACTGCATAGTCAAACTTCTCGTTAGAATCACAGTCCATCTGATCGAATATTCTTTTAGTCCTCTCTGACCATCCTTCTGTGTCAATAGGGTCTATACTTATGTAGAAGTCCACAGCCCCCTACTTTCTAAGCTTGTCATATCTCCTCTCTCTTTTCTCATAAACTATTGGAGCCATTTGGTCAAACTCAGGTATTGAAGATTCTTTATTGACTTCTACAGACTCTAGGTCAGCTAACACTGCAATTTGATCTCCTATAACGGATGACTTATAACAAAAATAATTACGATCACTATACGGGTATCCCACTATATATCATGTTTAAATGTTCTTATATATCCCTATGGATGCCAAACTATGCTCTGATACCATAAATGTAATACTCCACCACTATAAAGTATATACCCAAACATCCAAAGGACATTCATGAACATATCCTATGATAATGGCATGTTAGAGCAGTCGTATACGCTTCTTATGGCATTATACACTTTACAAAGTTTGAAAGGGACAATTTTCCCATTTCATTTTCTAACATAATTTACACTGTAGCAGTACATTTCAATAAACAATATTTATATCATCAAAATTATTTGGAGAATTTACTACTCATTTTACAAAAGATCTACATGAAACGAGAAACTACTTAAACATAATCTACAACTCCACAGATGTAACACCCAATTACCCTAGGGTACGTACCGAGACGCCTGTAGGTCATTCCGACACATATCCTACGATAAGGGAGCGCTACGTGCACTCGCTACAGTACTCCACATGGCATCATATCAATTTAAATAATTAAAACTGTAATTGTAAATCACAAGATTTTTAAAACCAAATCCTT
>JAOQMS010020260.1:31191-41704 GCA_027563885.1 Erythroxylum longipes | reverse complement strand
TTATTGCATTGACTTACCCATTGCACACACTAAGAGCATTCAACAAGGTTTTAAGAAATGGAGTTCATTGATTAAAAACTTGGACTTAAAGAGTTCTCTAAGGTTTACCATTTGAAACTTAGTGATTCACTCCCACAAAATTCGTTTTGAACTATAATAGCCAAAGCTCGTTTTCAAGAGGATACTATCATCATTTGATCATTGTTTTCATTTTATCGCTTTTCTATCCCCGAAATAAAAAAATACTTTTCATTACATTATCTTACAATTTGCTTATTTTTGTTTGAATTTCCAAATATTTAAACACCCTCTTCCTTGCTAATTTTGTTTGCATATCATGACATATAGGCTAGCTTAGTTCCATTCATCAGGTTCCGATTAAGTGAAACGACCCGAGGTTGCATTCTATACTGCGATCTTTGGAATTAAAAGTTTTTGATTTGACCTCCAAGGGTAAGCACAAAAGGGCTCGAATCACTTCTCCTACACACACATTACACACATAAGAAAACATTGAGTTCTTCCTCATATTTTCATCTCTTAGAGAAACCATCCACTAGGCTAGGGATTTGGGGCGTGAATAGTAAAAGTAACTCAGGTAGTTGCTCACAACATGGAGAAAGGGAAAAATTCTAGCTACATTGGAGCATAAGATGGACTAGTAAAGCAAGCACAAGAGAAAGAGAATTGTCAAGCTTTAGAGGTAAGGTCTCACAACACCTTCCTACATAGGGAAATTTGAAGGCAGCCATAAAAATATTATTTCATGTCTCTAAATATTGATGGGAGTGTGAGCATAAATAACAATTATGGGAGTCAAGGAAGAAGAAAATTTTGGAGTTAGTAAGAGTTTTAATGGCATTAAATATAGGAGATTCATGAATTACGAAGATGAAGAGGATAGAAGCAAGTTAGTAAGGCATCTACAAAAGCTTCATTAAGGGAATACAAGAACATTTTTGTCTAGCAATCTAAGGATATAAGATAAATTGATTTATATGTGGAGATCCACAAGTTATCCCAAGTTTTAGGGCTGTCAAAAAAAAAGAACCAAAAATTTGTTATAAAAAGGCAACTTGCATTTGTGACTTATGGTGGCACTTTTTACTATCAGATATTGCTATTTAGCTTAAAGAATGTAAAGGACACCTACTAGAGGTTATTTAATATAGTATTCAAACCTCAGTTGGAGAAAAAGTATGGAGGCATATCTTGATGAAGTGAAGAAAAATGAGAAAGGAGATCATTTTACATATATGAGGAAATGTTTATGAAGTATATACAGATAAAGGATGAAGCTCAATTCATAAAAGTATGCCTTTGAGGTGTTAGCGAGGAATTTCCTGGAGCTTATTTACTAAACTTTGCATAGATGTTAATAATAAGATGATAAAATCAATCCAAGAGATGATGCCACCATATTTTATTAAAGAAATACAAATGCTCATAAGAAGAAAAATGTACTTATCTTGATTTCTTTCTAGGTTAGCTAATCATTATATACCTTTATTTCACGAACTTAAGTAAGAAAAAAGAGTTTAGTTGGGGACTAGAATGTCAATAAGATTTTGACCAACTCAAAATGTAATTGGTAAGGTTTTCACTACTATTTATCCCTATCTTGTAAAGATTTTATTCCTCTATTTGGCCTTCTTAGAATCAACAATTTGTTCAATTTCAATGAGAGAAGAATAAAAACAAGAAAAATATGTCTATTATGTTAGTAAAATCCTTTATAGGACTAAGGAAAGGTACAAAAAGTTGGAGAAGGCTTTCTAACTCTTGTTTTCTTTGCAAAAAATGTCAAACTGTAATTTTAGGCTTATACGGTGGAAGTTGTATATATCTACTCCTTCGTTAGACTTTTTGCAAATTTGACTCTTCTAAGTGACTGGTGAAATGGTTCATTGAGCTGAGCAAGTATAATAATAATTATTTTCTTATAATGGCTCTCAAGTCACATGTGATTGTTAATTTTTTATTTGAATGTATAGATAGGTTGATGGAGAAGGTAGAGGAAGTTAATCCACCAACAATATGGATAATCTTTATTGATGATCTTGCAACACTGAGGGAACTGGGGTCAGAGTGGTTATCAAAATATCATTTCAACATTCAGATTAAGTACACACAAAAATATAATTTCAAAGCCTTTATCAACGAATTACAACACCAGATATTGTTATATGATTATGTTGGTGTTCCATTTATAATTTAAAGTTTCTTTAACATAGTCTAACTCCCAATTAGTAATGAACCAAGTGTTTGAAATCTTCAATGCTAAGGAAGAGATTTTGGAAAAGCTATTGAGCAAAATATCTCCAAATGATTCAAATCATGAGTGTATACCTTCAGGTTGTTCCTCAAGAAAACTCAATGGTAGAGTAATTATCTTAGTTAGATGTGAATTCTTTTTAAGAAGTTTTATTATCCAACAAATAAAAAAAATTATGAATAAGAACATGTAATAAATTCACTTTGATAGCTTCAAAACCATGTTGAAAGGTTGAAGTTAAAAAGTAGTGCTAGTTGCTACTTGGAAAAGTGACCTAATTGGGTAACTGAGGGTATTAAGGAAAAAGTGTTTACTCTCTCTTTAAAAGGTTAATGATTGCAAATAAGCTTCTAAATGTTAATATGTGTTATTTTAAAGTTAGTGGATTGCCTTTCATTCAGTAAGGCTCATGAAAATGTTTAAAACTTTGATACGTGATTAAATGATTGTATTTTTATTCAATAACACTTAGTGATTAACTATAAGAAAATGCTTAAGGTACTCACTTTAGTTCATATATGATTTTAGGCACAATTTGGAAGCAAAGGAGTTAAAGTGAGTCAAAAGCACTATGTTTGGGCCATTTTTTGAAAATTCACACTCAATTGTCTTCATAGAGCAAGAAGAAGAAGAAGAAGAAGAAGAAGAAGAAGATTACAAAGCTAGTGAGACATACTTTAAAATGTTACAACCCATGCAAGCCATCCATGTAAGACATCCCATGCAGTGTAAGTTATCCTATCCAAGGTGTTTCACGTGAGTGAAACACCACATTCATCATGGGACATTCACGTGATACACTACACACACCATGAGACATCTATCATTCACGTGAGAACAACCATCCATATAATAAAGACAAAAAGCAAGATAATAAAAATTGTGCTCACGGCTAATTACACACCACTGTGAGCACTTGACACCTAAAAAAAATGTGAGCAGAGGAGACAGCAACCGAAAGTTTGTAGAGAGCTACATCATTTGGTCTCTTTGGTTCTTTCCATCCCACTTCCATTTAAGCTATCTTTATTATATATGATGGATGTGTGTGATGGCTGCAGCTGGGGAAGATAGAACCAAGACAGCACTTGAGCTAACTTTTATCATAAAATCATCTAGGTGGTTTTGACTGAAAAGAAGTAAGCAATTGGACATCAGCTCCAACATCAATCTTCCTTGGTTTCCAAGATGGAGAGAGTGGACAACAACCATTCTTCTTAGAGACCCATGGAGAAGATGAAGCTCTAGACGTCTTGATGCCAGTTCGGAGCTGACATCAACGTCTATAAACCCGGTTAAACATAATTTTCATTATATTTGTAATTCTTGGTCTCTTTATGAATTGATTGTGTTATCTTATGTATATGGATTTGGGTTTTGTGTATGAATGATCGTATTATCGTATAGTTCGGTTGTTTATGTATCAAACTATGGCTAAAATTTTAATATAATTCGTAATTGTTATATTTGATATTCGTTTGTAGTGACTAATGGTTTATAATCATTACGGATAATATAATCTAAGTTAAATCACCCGAGCGTATGTTTTTGTTGTTTAGATTAATCAATTTTCCTAATTCGTGATGCGACTAACCAATTAAATATAAAGATCGTATCCTAGGTTATTCGGTTGTTAGGTTTAATTAACGATCGTATCTTAATTAAACATGACCTAATGAAAAACTCGGGTTAATAGATCATATCATTAACCCTACGATTAATAGTTCAATGAGAGGTTTTAGAACAACAAATTAATGAAATATGTTTAATTAGGGAGTAGCTCGAGATAGAACCAAAGAACCAGATTGCCAAGGAATTCACCACTTTCATTATTTTTGCATATTTTCTTAATTTGTTTTCATTAGTTTGTTTTAATTTGCATTGTTAGATAAACCATCCAAACCCTCCTTTAAATCTAAACACCATTTAATTTCAATTTAATAACTTTACACACTTTCTGTGGGATCAACCTAGACACACTATTGCAACAGTAGTAGGTTTAGTTTATTTTATGTAGTGTTACGACGCGCTACCAATTTTGGCATCGTTTTCGAGGAGTGCAGTGTTTTAGTTTTTGTTCTTGATTTTAATTGGTATTTTGTACATATGTGTTTGTAATTAGTTCCCTTTCATTTATTTCTTGATTTTTTCAATTTTTATTTAGTGTCTGTGAAATAAAAAATAAAAAATCATAGACAAAAGTAATTTTTTTCTTTAACTCATATTTCCAATCTTATAACCATATTTAGATTGAGGAACCTAACTTTAGTTATGGATGGGATAATCAGCAGGATTACTTCCTTGATGATAGTATACAGGACATACGACAATTCGCGTATGGATCAGAAGTTTCTTATTATGATTCAGGAACATCTTTAGAAGAATTGATTAATATTGTGACTGTTAATACTTTGCAATGGCAATAGGGTGTACATCAATTCTAGCAGGATGGATGCCAATTTTTGCATAATACAAGGTCTAGCGTCCAAGATATGGAGAGTTAACAAGATTCAGGTACATCTCTAGAAGAATTGATTAATACTATAAATACTAATACTTTGTAATTTTAGCAGGATGTATAGCAGTAGTTCCGATAGGAAATGATGCAAGTCCATCAAGATACAATGTCTAGACTCCTGAACTTGCAAGCTAAATAGGTAATACGGCAACAAGGATCAACCGCTTAGAGTCGCAAAGCGAAAAGGAGCAGCTATCAAGTCGAGGTATACCCAATGGACGTTAGTACGAAAACCTTATAGAGTGATGAGGAGTTTGAGAATTTTGAGATGACCACTCAAGGAATTGCTTGTGTGGAAGAAGTTGAGGAGGAGCTTGAAGCAGAAAAAGACATATCATTTACCCTTGAGCTAAGTATTGAGTCCATGATTGTTTTTTAGACTATCTCTTCACCTTTCTATAGAAAATTAGAGGAACTAAATGAGGAAGAAAAAGGCGAAGAGACATTTGAGATATTTCCAAAGTGCGGGGACTCAGTGGACACGAAGAATTGGAAGATAGGGAAGTTGCTGAATGGGAATAATTATCAACTAAGGCCCTATCCTAAACTACCTCAAATGGAAGTGGCTCAAACTGTGATACTCGAAGATCATAATTTTATGACGCGAGGAGAAAACATAGAGTTGTGCCAGTGACATTAAACAAAAGTGCTTCTTGGGAGGCAACCAAAGGCAAGTAAATTTTTTTTCTTTACTTTTTTTGCACTAGTTAGGTTGGGCACGTGTGTTTTTATGTTAGTTTTTTCTTACTTGTTTTAAGTTTTCAATTAAAATGAAAGAGAGAATAAAACAAACAAACAAACAATTTCTTATTTTCCATTGCTTCAAGGACTATATAATCATGATTAGAGAGTGAATTGATTAGAGAATTTCATGGCAAACTTAGCATCTACTTTTGCTCTTGTGATTGCTAATGTGCATTATCTTTATAAAAGTAGTGACTAGTGGTAAACAAAAGCCAGTGAAATTTGAGCCTTTATAAACTGACACATCCATATCAGTTTCATTGTCTTTTTGTTTATGAGTGATCTTCATTACATGTACATCCTGATTTTTTCTATTTAAGACAACATTTTTATTACATGCATTAACATGGAAATGATTAGGCATTCTTTAATTGTATAAGCTACATTAGCCAAATAGCCTACAAATTTATATGAATTTTCCTTTGTTAACCCCCTTTGAGATTCATTATTCTTTCTTTTTGTATTAACCACATTACATAATTTAAACCTAACCAAATGTCTCACCTAAGCCTTAAAACTAGTGAAGTAATTGTTAATTGTTAAGTTTGTAGATGTACAAAATTCTAAGTGTGGGGGTATGCATATATGTGGGATGGTTATAGTTGTTGGGATGTCATTCTATACCTCATCATTGAAATTCCCATGTTCATATAGATTCTTTCAATGTTTATATATATATATGTATAAAGAAAAAGAAAAAGAAAAAGAGAAAAAAAGAAAAAGAAAAAGAAAAAATGTTTAAACAAATGTGTAACACACCACTCCATAGATTACACCCCTGAACGTACTGACAAATATTTGAAAACAAACTCTACGAGGATGGCACATTAAGACGATCAATGTCAACTCATTGCAAATTTTTCAAGCATCAATCACATTTTTAGCAAACCAGTAATCATTTGGGCCCATTTTATTTATAGAAATAATCAGTCATTAATGTCATTGCATTTCAAAATTCATATATACATTGTTTAATAGCTAAGAAACACAATTCATATACAAAATCATTGAAGACATGTGAAGATGCAACTTATCCCGACCATTAACTCATGTACGATTGCAAGGGCTATACTCTAATTGGACTAACTGGATATCTCCTAAATCCTGAAAATCAACGATGCAATTTTGGACAGTTTTGCGAACTCGATGAGTAAACCATACTCAACGTGCTCACTCATATCAAACACAAAGACAATTTACAATCAAATTCACAGTCAAACCATATAATCAAATATTGAATGTCATTTCACACTTTGATTCATGCTTCAACAATTATAATTTGAATACACTCTTTCACGTTTTCATTTTTGAATAGTACAATCAATTCATTTAATCATTCGTATGACTCATATAAATTTGTATCTGTAAATGCACATATAACTCATTTTCATTATTACTTTGTTATGACCGAGCACCTTTTTAACTGTCCTGTATCTGTTGTGAATACCGAGCTCATTAATAACTGTCTCGTATCTATTATGGATATTGGGCTTATTATGATGTTGAGCCTATGGCTCTTTAAGAACATTCTAAGCTTTAAGGTCTTTTTCATTGGTCACTCCGGTCACAACTGCCTTTATCTAATCATGCATTTTAATGTAATGAGACGCATTAATCCTCATTATATGCAATCAGTCACTTTCATTTATTACACACATTCACTTTCACATGTTTATCGGATCTAAGTCTGGCATTCAACGTTTCGTTAAGTTCACATATTTTTTTCAAATTCACATTCAATTATGAACACTTCCAATGCAAATCTCATTCATCAAACTCCTCAGACCATCGATGTTTGGAATGATCACATTCACATCGATAATAGTTCAATAATTGAAACTAAGCAAATACAATTTAATCCTAGTGAGTAACATCTAGATGGACTCACAGTATGCTCCAGATTAGTAATTGCTTTAATGATTCGAAAATGTCTGGATGCTGATGTTCAATCTTGTGTATCTATCTTCAAGCAATACACATATTGTACACACATTACTAAATTGCTCATTCACATAAGTATTCAATCATACACATATGTAAATATGTGTCATGATCATTCATGCTCAATTTACTATTTTTGGGTATGTATCCTTAAATCACATCTATTAGCCATTCATACTTCATAATCATTCAAACATTACAACTTGTATATGTCGAATTTGCACTGAAGTTCATACCTCATATATACTTGATTATTCTAATATTACCAATCATACATTCACCTATCCTTTTATAGCATTTTATGGACATATATTATCTAAATTCTCATTCATTTATACCAATACACCTTACTCACTTTCTTTGGATCATCTTTACTTTACTAAGAACACCTGCATTCTTATGATGCTCATAATTTTCCAGATTTTGATACACTAATATCATCAATCCATTCTTTGATTAAAACCTAAATTAACAACCTAAACATATCAAACATTAATCACTTAGTCCATCATTAAACTAGGTTCATTTTAAGCTTCATTCGAGTCTAATTGCACCATAAGAAAGTACCTTATCATTAATTGTTTCATACATCACTTAAAAGAAGAAGAAATCACGTCCATGCAATTCCCACGATCATGGAGGCATTCCTACGATCATGGGATAAGCTATCCGAAAATCCTAGCCTACTACTTCATTTAATTTTTCAAGATTTTTGACTCCTACTTCCTATATCAAACATATCTTATGCAAAGCTTATCATTTATACCTTAATTTCTCATCATTTTCACCTCCATTTCAACTAAAAAACATTCATCAAACAAATCTTACATTATTGTTCATCAATCATACAAAAACAGAACATAAACATCTCCATTTCTTCATCAACGTTTCAGCATACATTCAACTCCAAAAACCATCAATCTATCTTAAACCTATCATCATAAACATTTTTATTAAGCAAGCCATAAAGAACAATGTTTAACTTACTTGTTTAGCTTAAAACCCTTCTCAAATCTTCAAGTAACCCTAGCTTCTCTATACCATATGATTATCATCTTTCAAAAAGAAATAAGTTCGGTTCCTCAAAAACTACATAAAGGCAATGAACTATCTTAGAGTGGCTAGAGTTGCATGATAGCAAACTCAACGTGGTGAGGGTGGGTTGTGAAGATTATGAGTGGAGAGAAGAAAAGAAGAAGATGAGAGCATTTTTAGAAAATGAAAGACAATGAAGATGGCCTTTCAAATGAATATGTCATAGGTTAATTCTTGGTAAGTGTCATGACACTTGTTATGACATTTACCACATAAATAACCAACTAAAATCTTCTAATTATGGTACCTAAAGTCCTTCAATAACTAGTCCATTTGTCTATCAATTTCTAAACCAGTTGTTACCCAATTTTCTATGCCACTTGTCAATAAATCCTAATGCCACTTATCACTTATTTCTATTATCATGTGTCAATTATTTCTACTGCCATTTGTCAATTGTCTTGCCACTTTGCATTTTTCCTAGTCTGAAAATACACATTAATTTATAAATCTCCCAATAGTAACCAATAATTTTGAATTTACTAATTATAATCCATCAATTCTTGTCATTGGTAAACCAAAGTACAAGACATTGGAAATGCACATTCATATCTCATTCAGTATGCTCAGTCATTTATCACATTCATCTCAGTTTCATACCCCAAAAGATGTCAATTGAGTGCAATTTACCTAATTCACAATTTATGTATGTATGCTAATATTATGCATTTGAACATAATTATGAAAATCATGCCATAAATGTATCAATTTCGTTCTATATGATACCACTCATATGACTCATTAGTCTACCATTTTAAATCTCTCAACAATTTGAGAGACAAGATGCTACAATTCTCCCCCTCTTTATGACATCTTGTCCTCAAAATTCTTAACTAACTGATTCCAAAAATGGGGTAATATTGTCCCACATTTTTCTCACTCTCCCTATTAGCTTCTTCCGTCGAATGATATTCTCCAATTATTTGATTTTCTCAAATTTCTTATCAGCTTATCTTGATGTCTAACCATTTTCACTGGTTTCTCCACATAATTCACATCATTTGCAATCTTAATTTTTTGAATTGATAACACAAACATCAAATCTAACTTGTACTTTCTGAATATAATAGCATCGAATATCGTGTGGGCCTAAGTTCTTCTCATAATAGAAAAGTATTATCTCAAATTCAAGAATCCAATAATGTAGTTTGGATACTTTATAGCAAACAAAACACATGTACTCTCTATAGTATGTTCAATTTCTTGTACTCTGATATCTATTTGACTCTAATATTCATTTCTGATTCATTCAATATTCATTCATTCTTAGAAATAGAACATATATGGCATAATTAGGTGAAAGTCTTCATCAAAGAAGATTTCTCTCCTCAATCATGTGTACTATTTATGTAATCTTTATCAGTAAACTATATTCATCATCACTTTTTAACTATTCATAATACCTTAATAAGATCAATTAGTATCATATCTTACATTATTAGAATGTTTTATATATTAACACCCAATAAATTAGTAGGCATCTTCATATACTCTTATGCTTTGGTATGTACCATTAAGATCATTACATTTTATCCAGAGATTTATTTTCAAAAAGTCACCAATTAATACATTAAGCTAATGATACCATGATCTCAATTGATTCTATATAACATTTGAGTAGTTTAAGGCTATACAAAAATTACTTCTCCTTAGTAGTTACCATTTCAATACATCCACATGTACCCATGCTTCCATTGCGCCACTCTAAGTCATCTCAAAATTTTACATATAGGGACTATGACTTAAAAGCATTCAATATGTCATAGATCACTCCCTATACCATATCTAAACATATAATACATATATGCTCAATAACATCATTCGCTAAGTTAACCTCATTATCATATATGCACTCATAATAACTGATCAACTTAATCGTGAGGACTTCTAGATATATCACTATTACTTATTTCATCTTCCAATTATCATTTATTTCATCT
>JAOQMS010020260.1:12957-26490 GCA_027563885.1 Erythroxylum longipes | reverse complement strand
TCACCAATCCTTTTATAGCATTTTATGATCACATAATATCCAAATTCTCATTCATTTATACCAATACACCTTACTCACTTTCTTTGGATCATATTTACTTTATTAAGAACACTTGCATTCCTATTACACTCGTAATTTTCCAGATTTTGATACATTAATATTATCAATCCATTCTTTGGTTAAAACCTCAATTAACAACCTAAACATATCAAACATATAATCACTTAGTCCATCATCAAACTAGGTTCATTTCAAGCATCATTCAAGTCTAATTGCACTATAAGAAAGTACCTTATCATTAATTGTTTCAAACATCACTTAAAAGAAGAAGAAATCACGTCTATGCAATTCCCACGATCTTGAGATAAGCCATCCAAAAATCCCAGCCTATTACTTCATTCAATTTTTCTAGATTTTTAACTCCTACATACTATATCAAACATATCTTATGCATAGTTTATCATTTATACCTTAATTTCTCATCATTTTCACCTCCATTTCAACTAAAAAACATTCATCAAACAAATCGTACATTATTGTTCATCAATCATACAAAAATAGAACATGAACATCTCCATTTCTTCATCAACGTTTCAGCATACATTCAACTCCAAACACCATCAATCTATCTCAAAGCTATCATCATAAACATTTATATTAAGCAAGCTATGAAGAACAATTTTTAAATTACTTGTTTAGATGAAAACCCTTCTCAAATCTTCAAATAACCCTAGCTTCTCTATACCACTCGATTATCATCTTTCAAGAAGAAATAGGTTGGGTTCTTCAACAACTAGATAAAGGCAACGAAGTATCTTGGAGTGGCTAGAGTTGCATGTTAGCAAAATCAACGTAGTGAGGGTGGGTTGTGAAGATCGTGAGTGAAGAGAAGAAAAGAAGAAGATGAGAGCATTTTCAGAAAATGAAAGATAATGAAGATGGCCTTTCAAATGAATATGTCATGGGTTAATGCTTGGAAAGTGTCATAACACTTATCATGACACTTACCACATAAATAACCAAGTAAAATCTTCTAATTATGGTACCCAAAGTCCTTCAATAACTAGTCCATTTGTCTTTCAATTTCTAAACCAGTTGTCACCCAATTTTTTATGCCACTTGTCAATAAATCCTAATGTCACTTATCACTTATTTCTATTACCATGTGTTAATTATTTCTACTGCCATTTGTCAATTGTCTTGCCACTTTGCATTTTTCCTAGTCTGAAAATACACATTAATTTATAAATCTCCCAATAGTAACCAATAATTTTGAATTTACTAATTATAATCCATCAATTCTTGTCATTGGTAAACCAAAGTACAAGACATTGGAAATGCACATTCATATCTCATTCATTATGCTTAGAGATTTATCACATTCATCTTAGTTTCATACTCCAGAAGATGTCAATTGCATGTAATTTATCTAATTCACAATTTATGTGTTTATGCTAATATTATGCATTTGAACATTATTATGAAAATGATGCCATAAATTTTTCAATTTGGTTCTATATATTACCACTCATATGACTCATTAGTCTAACATTTTAAATCTCTAAACAATTTAAATGACAGGATGCTACAAAATGTATCAAGGAGGAAATGCATATGGTTTGCAAAGTTATTCATAATTAATGCATCCTCTTAAGTTGTATTGAGTGGGTTATTTGAGGATGTTGAATATGAGGTGGATGTTGCTTTCAATGGTCACTCCCTATGATTACAAAGCTTGTTTATGGCCTACTTTTGTGAGTGATTTATGTTTCATATTATTTGTGTGTGAGAATTCGAGTTTGATCTATGAGACCATTTTTACATTCATCATAGTTGATATACACAATTGTGAGTGAATGTTGTTTTTTGCACTTGATGTTACATTTAGTGTTACTTTGTTTCACTAGCTTTAATGACTTTGATGTTACTTGACCCAAATACATCTCACCTTACCTTTGCCCATATTATAACCTTGAAAAGTCCTTTGATCCATGATTTTGCGTGTGAACCTTAGTGGTGGAGAAATGAAATGATATGCAAAGTTATAGAATGTCTTGATTGTGAATGGTATTTAAGTGCACCCAAGAATATATGTTATTTAAATAAATTTTCCAAGTCTACCTCTAGATTGCTCAGTTTTTAAAGGTGATGACTGTTGATTGATCATGAGTAGAAGTATTGAAGGTTAATTTCTTGCTATGGTTTTTGAAAGTCATTCATCTTTGCTTATGATTATGTAATCTTAGGAAATATGGGAAATAAGTAAATGTTTTAGGTCTGTGATCTTAATTTTGATGTTTTGTCCTAGGAGGGTCAAAAGCTAAATATGGTGGAAATTGATATGTGTTTAATTGATCGTATATTTATTCAATAACACTTAGTGATTAATGATACGAAAATGCTTAAGATACTCACTTTAGTTCATATATGGTTTTAGGCATAATTCGGAAGCGAAGGAGCAAAAGTGAATCGAAAGCACTATATTTGAGTAATTTTCAGAAAATTCAAACTCATTTGTCTTCATGGAGCAAGAAGAAGAAGAAGATTACAAAGCTACCCACTTTGTAATGCATTTTAATGAGAAAATGCATTAAAATGTTACAACCCATGCAAGCTACCCATGCAAGACGTCCTATGCAATGCAAGCTATCCCAACGTGAAACACCACACACACTATAGGACATTCCCGCGATACACTACACACACCATGGGACATCTATCATTCATGTGAGAAGAGCCATCCATATAATAAAGAACAAAAAGCAAGATAATAAAGATCGTACTCATGGTCAATGACATTCCATCATGAGCTCTTGACATCTCACAAATTTAAACATATTTTTTATATAAAAGAAAACAGATGGTGACGGCAAGAGGGTGTGTTTAGTTTGGGGAATAACTAAGAGATAGTGTGGACAACTGCCCATTTTATCTCATGAAAACCTAGCAACCTCATTTTGGTTTTTTGGAATGTATCTTTTGGATAAAGAAAGAGGGACATAAGATGTCAGCTGGGGAGAATGAGAAGCATGGGAGGTTAAAGCAAAAACATGAGTGAAGGAGACAACAATCGAAAGTGTGTAGAGAGCTACATCATTTGGCCTCTTTGGTTCTTTCTACCTATCCCACTTCCATTTAACCTATCTTTATTATATGATGGATGTGTGTGACAGCTGCAGTTGGGGAAGATAGAACCGAGACAACACTTAAGCTAGCTTTTATCATAAAATCATCTAGGTAGTTTCGAATGAAAAGAAGTGAGCAACCGAACAATAGCTTCAACATCAAATCTTCCTTGGTCTCCAAGATGGAGAGAGTGGATAGTAGCCATTCTTCTTGAAGACCTATGGAGAAGATGAAGGGCTAGACATCTTAACACCAATTCTGAGGTAACATCAATGTAGACGAACTTGGTTAAGCATATTTTTCATTATGTTTGTTATTCTTACTCTCTTTATGAATTGATTGTATTATTCTATGTATGTGGATTTGGGTTTTGTGTATGAATGATCGTATTATCGTATAGTTCGGTTGTTTGTTTAGCTAGAATTTCAATATAATCTATAATTGTTATATTTGAGATTCGTTTGTAGCGATTAATGGTTCATAATCATTAAGGATAACATAACCTAGGTTAATTGACCCGAGCGTTTGTGGTTGTTGTTTAAATTAATCGATTTTTCTAATTCACGACGTGACTAACCAATTGAATCTAAAGATCGTATACTAGGTTATTTGGTTTTTAAGTTTAATTAACGATCGTATCTTAATTAAATATGACCTAATGGAAAACTTGGGTTAATAGATCCTATCATTAACCCTACAATTAATAGTTTAAGGAGAGGTTTCAAAACAACAAATTAATAAAATATGTTTAATTAGGGAGTAGGCCAAGATAGAATCAAAGAACCAAATTCCCAATGAATTCACCACTTTCATTATTTTTGTATGTTTTATTTAATTTGTTTTTATTAGTTTAGTTTTACTTTACTTTGTTAGATAAACCATCCAAACCCTCCTTTAAATCTAAACACCATATAATTTCATTTCAACAACTTTACACACACTCTCTGGGGGATCGTCCTAGACTCACCATTGCTATAGTAATAGGTCTAGTTTATTTTGTGTAGTGATACGACACACTACCAAACTTAAGTTATCTTTCTCATATATGTTTATTTTATACATTAAGTTCAATTGCGTGAATTGAGCTAAAGTTTGAGCGATTATGGAGTTAAATTGAATTGATTTATGAGTTGACGCAAGTAGCTAAAGGTCTAACAACTTGATGAGCTTTATAATTGAGTAAATATTAGAGAGTGTTAATTGATATGTATGATTTATAAAATGCCTTCCCAAAGTTGCTTTATATTTAAGTTAAAAGTAATGAAATTGATTTCCTTATAGACAAGTAAAATCCTTAGTATAAGGGGAGTCTGATAAATGCTAATTGCACTATATTTTTACATGATTTTTAAAGTATTTAGCTTATGTTTTAAGGATTATTATATACTTTAGTACATAATTTGGTTTATATTTTTCTTATAAATTTTATTTTAGCTCAATAAATAAGGAACAAATTTAGTCAAGTTAGAGCCAAGCTAGAGAAGTTTTAGAGTCATTTTAGATTAACAAAGTTTAAACATAGTCCTATGTTCAGTACATGATACAAGCATAAGATCGTGTTCATTTTATGATGTTTATTAATGTATTCAACTTCTTTAATAACTTGGCTCTATAAAAGACATAGCCTAAACATGGTGTTATATTCCCAAACAAAGGACCTATATGATATTTTGTTCTATAACTTTAGACCTATGCTTTAAGGAAGGACTCTCACATGTTATATATAATAAGAACAAATCCAACATAAGGCCAACACAGTACTGTGACTTATATTGGTAATAAATTTTACATAAATTAGGATTTCTAATGATAGTGAAGCCATAAAAGATTTATATAGGCTCATGTTGGTCCTATATTTGATAAAATTTTAGGGTTTATTAAGATTGAGAGATGAAGAAAAAGAAGAGAGAAAGGAAAGAGTCATCTGAGAGAACTAGAGACTAGCTAATAAGATCTAAGGATGGTCAAAGGAAGAGAGAATGGACTGAGGAGATTCAATAACACATCAATTAGGAAACAATCTTAAAGAAAAGCAAATTAAGATTCAATCAAGAAGCATCAATATTCAACAGACATAAGAACTCACTCTTTTATTTTATTTTCATTATTGTTTATTTTTATTTTCTTTACTTTTTCATGAACTAATTGGAATGTAGATTTAAGTGGGGTGAAGCCTATAATCTATTGTTTGGATTGATTTCTTTATTTAATGCAAGATTATAGTTTTCTTGATAATTATATATGTTTATTTATTATGTTAAATTAAAGTAGAAAATGTAGAAGATTCAATATCAAATTTCATATATAAGAATTAAGAAATCATATGTATAATTAGTTCAAAACATAAATAATGAGAGTTGTAGTGACATGTCCACATAAATCTCCTAGGTTAAGGTCAAACTTATCATGGGAATTCACAAAATAAAATAATTAATTCTTAGAGATTTTAATTGTTTTGTTCAATCAACCTAAGGATAAGGATTGTATATCTTAAGAAAGAATATAGTCTTAACTTTAAAATTCTTATCGATCTAAGTAATGAGGGTTAATAATTGAATCAAGATAAACTCAAGCATATGAAAGATTTTAGAAGGACCCATCATTTTGATCTTGTTTTATTCTTGTCTATCACCTTGATTAGTTTTTTCATAATTGTTATTTAAGTTTCATTATTTTTTCTTTTTCAAACCAATCATTCATTTTATTAGATTAGGTAATAGAAATACAATTAATACTAGTAGTCACAGTCTTCATAGGATCGATACTTGTAGTCATTGAAACTATATTATAGAGAATGATAGGTATAATTGCCTTAATAATTTTTATTAGTATTGTTTTGTACTTCAAGTTATATATAAAATCATGATGTCAAAGTCATTATTCCAAACAAAGACTAGGTATACAACTAAGAATCAAATGATTAATCTCCAATAGGTTTCTAAGGTAAGTTTATTCTCTTCTAAGTTGATTAGAGTCTTTTTTGTTATTCCTTACTCAAATCTCTACTTCTCATTACGCTAGGTTCATTTTTATGAAGTTTCTTTCAAGCATATATTTTTTTAACTTTCTCATGTATTGTTTATGTAATGCCGAAGTTAGTTTTTAGGTTTTTTAACTTGTCTTAATATCATCTATTAGTACGTGATATGGTATGCTTTATTCATGTTAGAAAAGGATACAATCTTTTGACTCTAGATTATTATGAAATATGCTTTCTATTGAGTTTGATTCATAGGTCTAAATGACATAGGCCAATGATTGTTGATAGCTCATTTTTAAAAAAATTAGAGTTCTTGTTAATTTTCTCCTTGTTTTAATCTTAATTTATAATCATTATTTGCTTGATATTTTTACTTTATTTTATATAATGAATTTTAGTTCAATATTTGGTTAGTGAATTTAGAAATGTTCATGGATTAGAGATTAATCTTTAAGGTTAACAAAGTTAGGATTTTAGTTTATATTTATGATCCATGTGTTCGATTCATTTTAAGAAAATATTCTAACTAGTGTTTTCAGTATAATATTGTTATACTGGTTCATTTGAACTTTTCTTAGAATAAAGAAGACATTTTTAGGCTTGGGCTCAACATGTTCCTCCAAACGAGGAAATCCCTTTAATTTATAAATACAATATTTTGGGCTTTTACTTTATTAGATTCTATTTTTGTTTTAAGATTGACGTATTATTTCTTTTGCACTGGGAGGATGGGTTTAAACTTATTTAATTAACTCATTTCCAAATTATGGGTTTGAACTTATTTAATTAACTCATTTCCAAATTAAATCCAAAGAGAAACCCAATAAGAAGTTAGGCCAAGTCATAATAAAGGAAAATATTTATTTTGGTAAAACTTGTAATAAATCTCTATCTGTTTGTTTTGAATTTTTTATTTGGACTAGACATTTTTAGGAATCATGTTTTAAAGATAAGTCAAAACCACATTTAAATTCTTAGTTTTTAATAGTTTAGCCTAAATGGGCTTTCTTAATAACTGGATCTTATGCTCATTGCCTCAATGCTTAATATAGGTCTAAATTCAAATCTAAAATAAATTGTGTTTTTTGTTTTTATTTTCTTTTATATGTTTACTTGTATGTTGTGATTGCTTGGTTTAATAAGGGGTATGAGTAGAGAGAGAAAAGTTAAGTTAATAAAAGGATTATTAAAAATATTCTTTTAAAAGCCTAGTCTTTTTTAAGACAAATTCATCTAAAATAGTAAAGAAACATATTTAATGGACCTATGAGCCCATCATAACAAATTTATGGTATATGTTTAATTTTTAATATCGTTTCTTAGGACTATTAGGTTAGTTTAGTTTTACTTAAGTCTTTTAGGTTTATAAGATGTGTAAACTTCTTTTAAGCAGTAAGCATTGGGGTCCATTTCCTTTTCCTTCAAATAATTCAAGATCTAATATAAGAGCAAATTCAATTATTTTGTTTTCCTTTCTAAATAGTCGACTTCATCAAATCCCTTCTTTAAATAGTCTAATTCACCAAAATCTTTCCAAAATTTTTAAGTGATTCCTTTTAAGGATTCTTTTGTGATTTTAAATAAACATAGTCTTTTCTTCCTTTTATTCTATTCAATTTTTATTTTATCATCAACTTTATTCATTGCAATCTAATTTTATCCTTTTCAAATAAAAATTCAAAATTATTGCAGTTAAAACCCTATACATTTAAGCATTCTTAAGTGTTTTATTTTATAACCTATATTAAACCATAAACTCTTAGACCCACATGTTTTAAATCTCATTTTACATATTAAATATCACCTTAAACATTATATTTTAAGCTTTTGATAAAATTGTAAACTCTTAGGCATTCATCCATAGGTTATCTTTACATTTTTAGCATGTTATTGTTTAATTTACAAATAAATTTATTTCTCTTATGTTAAATTCTCCAATTTTGCAAAACTTTTTTAGACTTAGATAACCATTTAAGTGGGTAGAATAGGGTTTCTAATACCTTCTCTATTTTACAATTTGGCCTTCAAACAAAATTATCTAGTTTAAGACCTTTGTAATTCCTTTTTCATTAAGCTTTTTTCTATCTTTCCTTAATAGAGTAAGGTGACAACTTCTTTAAAATTTATTCAATATTTCGTCTCATTGCTATTAAAGGCATCCAAAAACGTTGGCAACATCACTCAACAAAATGTAGTTCTTATTTACACCACATTACACATCAAAATGCTAAGGTAAAACACGTCGAAATAAATAACTATTGGTATTTTCTTCGTCTAATAACACACAATCCTATGGTTGGATTGCTAGAGAAGATGATCGTTCTTAAGTGCAAAATCTAAAATACCCTAGATTAGGACTTTCACAGCTTGGTGAGTGTACAAAGTACAAAAGAGTTCACCCACTACTGTGAGATGTGATAACTCCATACATCACATAAACTTTCTGTCCTTGCAGCCTGGAGATTCATTGCTCGAAATAGGTGTTTCTTTTGGTTAGAAGACAATCGACTATGGCCCTAAAGTTTTTCAGAGAGCATAGTTTAAATAAATGACCCAGAGAGTTTTGTATTTGCTTCTGAGTTGTTGTTATTTGCTTTATCTGTTTCTCTACCAACATTTACATTGATCTCAGTTTTGTTTTCTAGATTTTTTTGGTTCGTTTTCTAGTCCTTATCTCTACTTGTAGGTTTCTATTCAAGGTTCCAAAAGTTTGCATTTTTTGTGGGTTTCTGTATGTTATTTTCATATTGTTCACATAAGTTAGATGTTTCAACTATACTCTATGTCTAGATTTGTCTCTGGTAAATTCTCTATCATTTGATAGAATTCTTTCAAAAATTTGCTACACGATACTAATATCGGAGAGCTCACTTACCCTAAAAGACATTCATGACAACTTCATCTCTGTATAACTAAAGTGGAGACTGGCATTTGGGAATTGATTCATTGTGTTATTTATTGTCTTTATTTTTTGTTAACTTTCTAAAGCTTTCCTATAGACTATAAATTTCCATCCCTCCCATTCGCCATTTCTCTGAGTTTTAAGAACTTTTTTAATTTTATTACACACATTGCATTTAATGACTTTTAATATTCCAAGATTTGGAGTATTTCTTCTCTAAACATGAAGTAAAATGAGGAGATTTTGATCTTGCATTTCTAAAGGTTGATGTAGAGTTAGTCCCACAATTGAGACATTTCTGGTGAATGGTGCTAAATAAGATAAGAAAATATAGGGTTGGTTTGAGGTATCTTAAAATATAAAGTTGGTTTGAGGCATCTTAAACAGATCAGATCAGTTTGGTTATTTCATTTCTTTAACTAATTAGTATTTTAAAAAATTTTCTTCTCCTTTAGATGTACTTGTGATTGGTTTCAAACTATGTTTGTTCTTAGTTGATGCATTGCTCTTTAAGTGTTGGGATTTCAATTTTTCAATTTTCATTAATCCTTTAAAATTTTTAAGTTCTTTTTTTGTTCATAGTTTCTAATATTTTATTAGCTACTTTTAATAGTTTAGTATTGTGATTTATCATTCTACAGATATCTAATTAGTATTATTGTTTTGATTTCGGATGATTTAATTTAAAATGATGGGCAGTCGTGTGTACTTAAGGTTCTCACATCCATTTATTGCGATGCCCTTTTTGAGATTCAATATCAATCTTTATTCCCTTTTTTTAGTATTATTATAGTCATTTAGGGGCTTATCTTCTTTTTCTTGTATTGGTAGGAGTGGTGGCTTTGACTTTTGATTGTAGAACAAGGGCAAGTCCTTCAGTGAGTTTTGGGATAAAAGAAGAAAAGATGTTGAGAGATTACGGATAGGATCTTGGAACTTCGAGACCCTTATAGGGAAGCCTTTAAAATTAGTGCATACTTTAGGCAAATATAAGATTCATTTAACGTGCATCCAGGAGACAAGGTGGACAGAGCTAAAGCAAAAGAGATTAATGAGTTCAAAATTTGTTATTCAGGGTGTTTGAGAGAACAGAATGGGGTAGGTATCTTGGTTGTCAAGGAACTCACGCATCATGTTGTGGGGGTAAAAAAGACTAATGATAGGATTATGTTCTTAAAGATTTTGGTGACGGATCTTGTTTTAAATGTGGTATGTGCTTATGCACCTCAAGTATGGTAGGAAGAACAACTTAAGTGCCAATTTTAGGAAGAGTTAGATAAGTTGATTTAGGAAATACACGCTAATAAGAAAGTTATTATGAGAGGAGACTTTAATGGCCATATAGGAGTAACCTCTGATGGTGATGGATATTCATAGACTCATGGGGGTTTTAGGTATGGTGAAAAGATTGATAATGGTACTACTTTGTTAGATCTCACAATAGTAATTGAGTTTGTGATAGCCAACACTTTTTTTTAAGAAAAACAAGGAACACTGATATGATTTTAAATTTTGATTCATTTGATATGCTACACGTAGTAATTAATGTCTTAGAAATGCTTAAGATACTCACTTTGACTCGTTTGTGATTTTAGGCACAATTCGGAAGCAAAGAAGTTAGAGTGACTCGAAAGCACAATATATGATCCATTTTCGAAGATTAATATTACTTGTGTTTATGGAGTAAGAAGAAAGAAAAACAATTTAAAATACAATAGGAAGACAAGAAAAATGGAACATAAAGAAGAAGAATCGTAGGAAGCAGGTAGCACGTGGAAGCACCAAACGACAGCAAAAGAAGAAAACAAGAGAATAAAATGTAGCAGAACGTTACTTCACGTGAAATAACCCCATGCACAGCGTGAATTAAATGGCAGCAACCCATTTGTTAAAATTTGTAGTAGACAGAAGCAAGAAGGATTGTGCGTTGCCTTTCACACAAATAATGCACGTCACCCTGCGTTAAACACAGACAATGCTTATGCACAACGCAGGTGTTGTGTGTTAAATTCAGATAACAATGCAGGCGTTATGCATTATGCGTTTAACGCATTAAACGCATGGTTTGCATTCTTACTTAAAAACACAACGTGAATAGTAGTGTGGACATAAGGTTTATTTGTCATATCATTGAATAGTAGAGAGGGGAGTGAAATATAACAAAGGTGGAGGCGCTAGGTTTTCTTCTTCATTTTTTTCACCACCGAAGCATGGAGAAGATGAGTCATGCTTGGAGCATAAAAATGAAGATGAAAGGCTAGCTTCTTGACTTCGGTTCAACAACACTAAGTCACGATTAAGTTATTTTTATCATCTTAAGGTTGATTTTTAGTTTGAACCTATTGCTAAAACATTGAATGTAATCCGTAATCGTTACTTTTGATGTTTGTGAGTAGCATCTAATGATCCAATATCGTTAGGAACAACATAACTTAGGTTAGATAACCTGAACATACAAGGTTACTACTTATATTGATTGTTTTTCACTTCGTGATATGGTTTCCAAATTAAACCTAGAAATCGTATCCTAGGTTATATAGTAGTTAGGTTTAATTAATGATCATATCTTGATTAAACACAACCTAAGGGAAAATCGAGATTAGTAGACCGTTCTATTATTCTCAGATCAATAATACGAAGAGAGTTGTAAAGATGTTAGGATGATGGAATAGGCTTTGATCACATTTAGCCTGAGATTGACCCTAGAATCAGACCTTACTTATATTCGACACTTATCTCATTTTTGATTACTTGTTTTAATTTGTTTTCGATAGTTTACTTTTACTTTAACTTCTAAATTACTTAAAATACAAAACCCCCCATATATTTTCCTTGCCTCAATTAATTTCGTTACGAAAATTAACCGAAGATTCCCTGTGGATTCGATCCCAACTCACCATAACTACAAATTTTAATGTGTAGAGTCAGGTAAATTTTGCAGTGCAGTCGACATGCGCAGAGTGTGGTAGTTTAATTTTTGTATTTGATTTTAGTTGGTGTTTTGTAAATATATTTGTTTATAATCATTCTTTTTGTTACTTTTTAATTTTTAATTATTTGTTAGTGTTGGTGCATAGTAGTGACCAGATCTCCTCCTAAAGAAATTGAGTAACTTGATCCAGAGATCGAGAGAACATTACCAAGATTATGCAGGGAAGTAAGGTCAACTTTGGTATACAAATTGGAATTAGAATCCAAAGACATGATGACAAATTTGAGAACTCTAAGGGAGTTGGCTACACCTGATTTAACTCAAAGACCATTATGCATAACATTTCTGAATTTTGCTGAACATGTTACTTTTGAGTTAAAATTTGGATTAATTAATTTATTTCCCAACTTTCATGGTCGTGTAGGTGAGGATGCACATAAGCATCTTAAGGAACTTGATGTGGTGTGTTTGAGCATGAAGCCTCCCGGGGTGACGGACGAGCAAATCATAATTAAGATCCTTCTCATTCTCACTCAAAGATGCACCAAAAGATTAGTTGTTTGATTTACCAACAGGGAGTATAAATACTTGGTTGGAGATAAAGAGATTGTTCGTAGAGAAATATTTTTTGGCTGCAAAGATCGCAAGTATTCGGAAAGAGATATATAGCATCGAGCAGCATAATGGAGAATCTCTTTACAAGTATTGAGAGCAGTTTAAGAAGTTATGTGCCAGTTGTCCGCACCACAACAAACCAGAGCAACTTCTCATCCAATATTTCTATAAAGGACTGTTACTGATGGAGAGTAGTTTGGTTGATGCAGTGAGCGGTGGGGAACTTTGGGAGAAGACTCCTATTAAATCTAGGATATTACTTAAGTGGATGGCCGCTAACACCCAACAATTAGGTACTCACAACGATGTTTAACAAGTAAACGAGGTAAGAACTTCATCCATTAAACATCGTTTAGATGAACTAACATCTTTTGTGAGACATATTGCAGCTGGACAGACACAACTGAAAGTATACAGAATATGTTCAAACACGAGTCATCTAACTGATGAGTGCCAGACGTTACAAGAAGGAAGTATGGAGTATATGAATGCTACAGGAGGAAACTTCCTGAATCAATATAACTATACTCAAAAAAGTATAACCCAGGCTGGAGGGACGGTCCCAACTTGAGTTATGGAGGGAATAGGTAGCAAAATTACTTCCGTAATTAGTCGCAAAGAGCACAACAATTTCAACCAAGGGCACAAAGAGCACAAGGAGCCCATTCTTCCTATTCAGGTAATTTTATAGAAGAATTGATAAAAACTCTTATTACTAACAATTTTCAATTTCAACAGAATCTACAGTAGTAGCTGTAATAATTCCAACAAGAGACAAAATCAAGCATATAAAATTTGAAAAATCAAATGGGTTAGATGGCAGCAAGGATAACCTGTATCAAATTGTAAATTGGAGGAAAGCTGCCATCACAGCCTGAGGTGAACCAGAAGAATGTCAATGCCATAACCCTAAGGGGAGAAAAGGAGATTGAGGGTCCCAAGAGAACCCCATCAAAGATTGCTACCGACGAAGAGATT
>JAOQMS010020260.1:0-12857 GCA_027563885.1 Erythroxylum longipes | reverse complement strand
CCATAACCCTAAGGGGAGAAAAGGAGATTGAGGGTCCCAAGAGAACCCCATCAAAGATTGCTACCGACGAAGAGATTGAGAAGGAATTGGAAAGGGAAGAAAATCCATCATCGAGTACGAAGGTAAATTTTAAAAGCCCCAATATTATTAAAACTAACCCTCCACCTTTTCCAAGCAGATTGACAAGACCAAACAAGGAGGACAAGGACAAAGAGATAATGCAGACTTTCTCAAAGGTGGAAGTCAATATACCTTTGCTTGAGGAAATTAAGCAAGTACCAAGGTACTCCAAATTCCTCAAAGAACTGTGTACACATAAGCGGAGACTGAGGGGTGATGGGAAAGTGATGATGGGTGAGGAATGTGTCAGCGATATTCAAAAAGAAGATGCCTTCAAAATGCCGAGATCCAGGTATGTTTACCATTCCTTGCAAAATTGGTAATACTGTGATCAATAGAACTATGTTAAACTTGGGTGCTTCTATTAATGTGATGCCTCATTCCATTTATACTTCTTTGAATTTGGGTCCATTAAAAGAAATGAGTGTAATCATACAATTGCCTGACTGCATTAATGCTTATCCTGATGTTGTAGTTAAGGATGTTTTGGTTCAGGTAAATAAGTTAGTGTTTCCTGCAGATTTCTATATTGTGGATATAAATGATGACACCTCATGTAATCCAATACCTATCTTATTAGGGAGAACATTTCTTAATATGACTCAAACTAAGATAGATGTTCATGAGGGTAACCTCACAATGAAATTTGATAGGAAAGTGATTCATTTCAATATTTTTTATGCCATGAAACATCCTCCTGATGACCATTATGTTTTTTCTGTTGATGCGATTAATCCTTTGGTGTAAAAATGTTTAAATTAAGTTACAAGGATCATTTGGAAATAGTTTTAACTGAGGGCATAGAAGTAGAAGCCAACACTGATGTTAAGATGGGAGAAGAGTTTATGGAAATGATGGTCACCTTAGACTCATTGGAAAGCTCTCCAAAAAGGTATGATTTGGCTTCTATACAACTACCTGAAGCTCACCAGATGTTGTTACCTTCTAATGTACAAACACTATAATTGGAATTGAAGCCACTCCCTAAACATCTGAAGTATGCCTATTTGGGAGATAAGTAGACTCTCCCAATTATCATTTCGGCGAAGTTTACTTCAAATTAAGAGGAGAGGCTAGTTCGAATGCTGAGAGAGCATAAGAAGGACATCGAGTGGACTATCGCAGATATCCAAGGGATAAGCCCTTCCATATGCATACAAAGCATTTTGTTGGAGGAGGACATAAAATTCATAAAAGAAAGCTCAGCGTAGGCTGAATCCTTTAATGATGGAAGTTGTGAAGAAAGAGGTGTTAAAGCTTCTTGATGCTAGGGTTGTCTACCTAATTTCAGGCAATAAGTGGGTAAGTTGTGTCCAGGTGGTTCTAATGAAGTCTAGCATCATCGTTGTGAGAAACCACGAAGGTAAGTTGGCTCCCACCCAAGTGCAAACCGGGTGGCGAGTATGTATTGATTATAGAAAGTTAAATTCTGCTACTCGTTAAGACCACTTTTCCCTTCTTTTTATTGATCAGATGCTTGAGAGATTGATTGGTTATGACTATTATTGCTTTTTAGATGGCTTTTTAGGTTATCTTCAGATTCTGATCGCCAAAAGATCAGGAGATGACCACATTCACAAGCCCATTCGATATGCTTGCCTACTGAATGATGCCATTCAGATTATATAACACACCCCCTTGTTCCAAAGCTGTATATTTTTTCCAAATATGTTGAGAAGATTATCGGGGTATTCATGGATGATTTTAGTATGTATGGATCTTCTTTTGATAAATGTCTTGAGAATCTTGTCATTATCTTATAACGATGTACAGAAACTAACCTTGTATTGAACTAGGAAAAATGTCATTTTATGGTGGATCAAGGTATAGTTTTAGGCCATGTGATATCTTTTAAGGGTATTGAAGTGAACAAGTCCAAAGTTGATCTTATTTCTTCTTTACCTTACCCCTCTATTGTGAGGGAAGTGTGTTCTTTTCTTGGGCATGCAGGTTTTTATCGAAGGTTCATTAAGGACTTTTCAAAGATAGTCATACCACTATACAAGCTTTTTCAACAAGATGCCTCCTTTGAGTTTGACAAGAAGTGCAAGGAAGCATTCGACAAACTTAAGGAGCTTCTAACATCCCCACCGGTGATTCAACTGCCAGATTGCAACCTCCCCTTCGAGATCATATGTGACGTGAGCGATTATGCAATGGGGGAAGTTCTAGGACAAAGAGTGGGAAAAGATTTGCATGCCATCTACTGTGCTTTAAAGACTTTAAACTCAGATCAATTGAATTATTCCACCACTAAAAAAGAACCATTATCTGTGATTTTTTCTTTGAAAAAATTTTAATCGTATTTGCTTGTTGTAAAGTGATTGTTTATTTTGACCATGCAGCTTTACGATACTTGCTAATAAAGAAATAAGCAAAACCAAGGCTAATTAGACAAACTCTCCTCCTTTAGGAATTCAACTTGGAGATTAGAGATAAGAAAAGGGCAAAAAATATAGCGACGGACCATCTCAGCTATTTGATAAAGGAAGAAGATGATATCCCTCTACAAGAAACCTTTCCAGATGAGAAATTATTTTCTTTCAATGTGGCACCATCATGGTATGTAGAAATTATCAACTTTTTAGTTACTAATGAATTTCTTGTTGGTTTGTCAAAGGCTTAGAGGGATAAGCTACAGAGTGAAGCGAAGTATTACTTATAGGATGACTCGTATCTTTGGAGGCACTGTACAGATCAAGTTATCGAAAAATAAATCATCATTAATTTCAACCTTCTGCCATTCGTATCCTTGCGGAGGACATCTTAGAGTGAAAATGATAGCTCATAATGTTCTGGAGAGTAGTTTCTACCGGCCAACATTGTTCAAAGATGCATATACCTTCTACAAATCTTATAATAGATGCCAACAGTTAAGTAACCTGTCTTGGAAGGATTAATTGCCATAAATTCCTTTGCTTTTCTGTGAAATTTTTTACGTTTGGGGCATTGATTTTATGAGACCTTTCCCTCCGAATTTTGGTTTTACGTATATTGATTGTGGTTGATTATGTTTCTAAATGGGTGGAAACCAAAGCCACTAGGACTATTGATGCAAAGGTTATTGCAAATATTATTAAGGCTAACATTCCTTCTCAATTCAGGATACCAAAAGCCATCGTTAGCGCAGAGGAATCCACTTTTGCAACAGGGTGATGAAGCAATGTTTAACTTACCATCCCCTAACCAATGGGCAAGCTAAAGTCTCAAATCGAGAAATCAAGTTAATCGTAGAGAAAAATGTGCAGCCCAATAGAAAGGATTGGAGTGTAAGACTAGATGATGCACTATGGACCTATAAGATGGCTTACAAAACACCAATTGGGATGTCACCATATAGGCTAGTGTTTGGGAAGCCATGTCATCTTCTGGTAGAATTACAACATAAGGCATATTGGGCTATCAAAATATGCAACATGAACTTGGATGATGCAGGAGTGCATAAGAAGTTACAGCTTCAAGAGTTGGAAGAGATTGGAATGAGTCATATCAAAATGTAATGATATATAAGGAGAGGACGAAAGCTTTTTCATGGTAAGATGATTTTGAGGAAAAGCTTCTCGATGGGCCAGAAAGTGTTAATATATCATTCCAAACTCAAACTCTTTCTAGGTAAATTACGTTTTCGTTGGGTTGGTTCGTTTGTTATCACTTATGTCTTTCCTTTTGGTGCAGTAGACATACAGAGCCTCAAAACTGACAAGACATTCAGAGTGAATGGTCATCACTTAAAGTCGTATTATGATGGTTTCCAAACGGAGGATTTGAAGGTGTTGATGCTGGAGGATGTGACTGGTGTCACTTGATACACAACACTATTTGTCGAGCCAACAATAGTAAATAAAGACACTTCTTGGGAGGCAACCCAAAGGGAGTTAATTTCTGTCTTTTACATTTTTGCATTTGCTATTTTTGTTAACTGCTCCATTTCTTGTATTTGATTCCTTATTGAGGACAATGTAAGTTCTAAGTGTGGGGGTGGGGTATATTAGCTTTAATACATGTTTTTTAGCTTAATTGTAGCTTATGTGACTTCTTAGGCAGTTTTCAAAATCAAAAGAACAATATTGAAAATGTTCTTGTTTTCTATTTCTTTTAAGATTATTTAGTCATAATTAGAGTGTGAATTGATTAGTAAAATCCATAGAAAAATTTGGCATGTACTTTTGTTTTTGTGATTTGTTAATGTACATTATTCTTAGAAGAATGGTGACTAGTGGTACACAAAAACTAGTGAGGTTTTAAACCGCATTAGATTGACACATCTATATCAGTCTCACTGCCTTGTTTGTTATGTGTGACCTTCATGACATATGCATCCTTACTTTTTCTTGATTTTCTATTCGAGACCACATTTTTATCACATGCATTTTTATGAAAATGATTAGGCATTCTTTGTTGATTACGAGCTACATTAGCCAAATAGCCTACCCAACTATGTGAATTTTCCTTTGCTTTGAGCTTTGTTATCCTTTTCTTTTATATAAACCACATTACATGCCCCTGACCAAAAGCCCTACCTAAGTCTTAAAGCTAGTGAAGCATTTATTAATTCTTAATGAATGTGATTGTACAAGAGCCTAAATGTAGGGTAAGCATACATATGGGTTAGTTATATTTGTTAAAATTCCATTTTATGAATCAAATGTTAATGTAGCTTCTATAAATTCTACTTTTGAAAAAAAAAAGAAAAAATAGAGGTTGAATACAAAGTATCAAAGATGTGAAAAGTTGTTAATTAATAGTTTATCCTCCTTAAGTTGTATTGATTGGGTGTTTGAATATATTGCATATGAGGCGGATGTTGTTTTAGATGGAGCACTTTTTGTGTTATGCTAATGTGGCTTATGGTGTGAGAGCTAAATTGAGTTGTGAAACATAGTCATTACATTCTTTATGGCTAACGGTACCCAGTTTTGAATAAATGCTAACTTATGCGTTTGATATCTTGTTAAGTGTTACTTTTGCTTCAATAACTTGATGGCTTTTATGCAACATTACCCCAAATGCATCCCACCTTATCCTTTTCCATATTGCAACCCTAGAAAACTCCCTTAATTCATAATTATGCATGTGACTTTTAGTGGTGGAGAAATGCAATGATATGCAAAGTTATGGATTGTTGTGATCATGAATGGTGCTTGAATGTACCCACAGAAATTTCTTGTTTAAACACTTTTTGTCCAAGTCTACCTCTAGATTACTCAGTTTCTAAAAGTAATGACTATTGATTGATCATGAATAGAAGCTTTGAATTGATTTTTTGCTATAAGTTTTGAAAGTCATTCATTTTTATTTATGGTTATCTATTCTTAAGAAATGTGGAAATGAGTAAAAGTTTTAGTTTGTGATTTTCATTTTGACGATTTGGAGGATGATCAAAGGCTAAATATGGGGGAACTTTATATGTTTTTAAATTTTAATTCATTTTATATGTAACGTTTAGTGATTAATGTCTTAGAAATGCTTAAAATACTCACTTTGACTCATTTGTGATTTTAGGCACAATTCGGAAGCAATGAAGTTAAAGTGAGTCGAAAGCACGATATATGGGCCATTTTTCGAAGATTAATATTTACTTGTCTTTATGAAGCAAGAAGAAAGAAATAATTTAAATGAAAACAGGAAGACAAGAAAAATGGAACACAAAAAAGAAGAATCATAGAAAGCAATCAACTTGTGGAAACACAAAACGACAGCAAAAGAAGAAAACAAGAGAATAAAATGTAACAAAATGTTGCTTCATGTGAACATCCCCATGCACAACATGAATTAAATGGCAGCATTCCATTTGTTAAAATGACATAGCAGACAGAAGCAAGAAGGATTGGGTGTTGCGTTTCACGCAAATAATACACGCCACTCTATGTTAAACATAGACAACACCAACGTACAACACCTGCGTTCAATGCAAGCGTTATGCATTGAACGCACTAAACACATGGTATGCATTCTCACTTAAAAGCTCAACGTAAATAGTAGCATGAACATAAGGATTATTTTTCACATCAGTGAATAGTAGAGAGGGTGTGAAATATAACAGAGGTGGAGGTGCTAGGTCTTTTCTTCGTTTTTTTCACCACTAAAGCATGGAGAAGATGGTTCATGGTTGGAGCATAAAAATAGAGATTAAAGGCTAGCTTCTCTATATCAGTTCAACAGGAATATCGATGCTAAGTCACGGTTAAGCTATTTTTATCATCTTAAGATTATAATTTTTTTTCGGATTGTTGTGTTGTTGGTGTTAATTTGATTGGTTTCTAGGATGAATGATCTTAATATGTTATTTTGATTGTTTTATTTCAACCTATTGCTAAAACATTGAATGTAATCCATAATCATTACTTTTTATGTTTGTGATTAGCATTTAATGATCCAATATCATTAGGAACAACATAACTTAGGTTAGATAACCTGAATATGTGAGGTTACTGCTTATATTGATCATTTTTCACTTCATAATGCAGATGCCAAATTAAACCTAGAGATTGTATCCTAGGTTATTCGGTAGTTAGGTTTAATTAATAATTGTATCTTGATTAAACACAACCTAAGGGAAAATCAGGATTAGTAGATCATTCTATTAATCTCAGATTAATAGTACGAAGAGAGTTGTAAAGACGTTAGGATGATGGAATAGGCTTGATTATGTTTAGGCTGAGATTGACCATAGAATCAGACCTTAATTATATTCGACACTTTTCTCATCTTCGATTGCTTGTTTTAATTTGTTCTCGATATTTTACTTTTACTTTAATTTCTAAATTGCTTAAAATCTAAACTCCCCCTCATATTTTCCTTGCATCAATTAATTTCGTTATGGAAATTAACCAAACATTCCCTGTGGATTCGATCCCGACTTACCATAACTATAAATTTTAGCATGTAGAGTCAAGTAAATTTTGTAGTGCATTCGATATATGCTATCAAACACCTAGTAATTTTTAAGAACAAATAAAAAAAACTCAAATTAACTACTTCCTCATATGGCAGAGTGATCTACCTATTTGCAAGGATTGTAAGGTGATACCTAATGATTACTTATCAACTCAACATAGATTTTTGGTTTTGGATCTTATTATTAAGGGTTAAAGGAAGAAGAGAACTTCTAAGGGGTATACTAGAGTCAGATGGTGGAATTTTAAAGGGATAATGTGAAAAAATTTAGGGATAGAGTAATATATTGAGAAGAATGAAATTAGTAGGAGATGTTAACCTAATGCGGGATAGAGTTGCAACTTCTTTAAGGATTATAACTAATGAGACTTTGAGTATTTCTAAAGGGACTAGGAGTAGTAACAGGGAGTCTTGGTGGCGGAATGAAGAAGTGTAAGAAAAAAGTTAAGGTCAAGAAGGCTACCTATAAAGATCTATTGGATAGTACCACAGAGTTGGAGAGAGTAGATAATAGAGAAAGTTATAAATTGGCGAAGAAAGAGGAGAAGAAGCTAATCGCAGAAGCTAAAAGTAGAACTTACAGTAAACTATGCCCATAATTAGAAACTAAAGATGGAGAAAATGATATTTTTAAGTTAGCAAAAGTAAGGAATGAAAAGTAAGAGAACTAGATTAAGTTTTTTGTATAAAAGATGAAGTAGGACAGTGTTTGTAACTGAAAATGACATCAAGAGACGATGGTAGAGGTACTTCTATAGTCTTTTAAATAAAGGCATAGAAGATAATATTTATTTAGGTGGTCTTATCATGTTTGAGAGACTTCATAACTTTAGTTTTTGCCGACAAATTACAAAGGAAGAAATTAAAAAAACGTTGAGCGAGATGAAGAGATGAAAGGTAGTGGGGGCTGGTGAGATACCCATAGAGGTGTGGAAGAGCCTAAACAAAGAGGCATTACTATAACTTACCATTTCTATAGAGCATATGCTTGAACATCCAAAGGATATTCGAGAACATACCCTATGAAAATGGCATGTTAAAACAGTCACATTAACTAATTATAGCATCACACATAACATAATTATTTAAAATGATCTCCTCATTTCATTCACAAAATAAACTTACTTATATTGTACCATTACAAATCATATTCATGTATTTACATTAAAAAACATTTGAGAGTTTACAACTCCATACAAAATATTTAACATGAAATGAGAAGCTAAACAAACACATCCTAACTAGACTCCTCAGATATCAACTGACGAGACCTTTGAGCCATTCTTGTTCTCAAAATGACAGTACTAGAATTCTAATTTATTGCCTTAGAATATAGAACTCCCTTGTACCTGAAAATCAGTATTGCAATTTTGATGAGTTTGCGAACTCAGTGAGTGAACCATCATTGATGTGCTTACTCCAGTCAGAACACAAAGTCAAGTATATGACCAATTTCAATAAGTTTAACACAACATCCAGTATCAGATCCTACGTCACATTTTGACATATTTCATCAATTACAAGTATAATATGTATACAAACATTTCATAACACTATGTCAGAACAATCCATTAATTCATCTCAATCATTCATATGATACATGTAAAGTTATATATACAAACGCGTATGTGACTCCATTTTTATTTTTACTTTGTTGTGATCAAGCGCCTATTTACTGTCCTGTACTCATTGTGGATACTGGGCTCATTTCATTTACTATCTCGTATCTGTTATGGATATCAAGCTCATTATTAACTGAGCCTATGGCTTTTTGTGCACAATTCTTGAGCTTAAAGCTTTTTTCACGTTATTCACTCCAATCACAAATCCTTTATTTGATCATGCATATCAATGTAATGGAATGCATCAATTCACATAATATGTTATCAATACTTTTCATTCAATGTGCTCATGTCATTTATCACATTTTTAGGACTTGAGTCTGACATTCAACATTGATTTGAGTAAATATTCTATATTGCACATGTAATTTCAAAACCCTTCCAATACATTACCGAATATCAGACTCCTCGAACCAACAATGTCCGGAATTATCACAATCACATAAGTAACAATTAAATAACTAAAATTTAAACAAAAATAAATATATCATAGTGAGATACATCCAGGTTAACTCACAGTACGCTCCAAAAAAGCTATTGCCTTGATGATCTGACAATATCTAGATGTTGACGATCAACTTGTGCTTTTTTAGTCATGCAGTACACACATATTTTACATATTGCTAAGTTGATCAATCATATGATTATTTACTCATGCAAATGTATATGTGTCATGTTCAATGCATGCTCAATTGACTTTCCGGGTATGTATTCTTATATATAGATCTTGACTATTCAATTTGTGCTTATACACCCTAAGACCATTCAAACATTATATTTTGTATACTACCATTTTGCAATCAAGTTTATACCTTTAAGTTAGCTTGATTAACTCGAAAATCATCAACCATACTTTACACTTATCCTTGAACACTTTCATGATCAAAAAGCCTCTTATAACACACACATAATTATTACTTTAAATCTGGAATTTCGGCAAGCCAGATCTATACATTCACCAAACTTTTTCCAGTAATATATATTCATATGTTTACCCAATTCTCATTCATAATTACCCCATGTTCTCCAATGCTCATTCATCCATACCTTATACACATTACTCATGTCCTTAAGATTATGTTTGCATTAAAAGAACTTATTTATTCCTTTAACAAATCATAATTTCCATATTTGAACTCAACTACATCAAAACAGTCCATTCTTTAGGTTATGACATCAATTAACTACATAAACTTATCAAGTTGTTAACCAATTAATCAAACAACAATCTAGGCTCATTCATAGCCTTAATCAAGTCTAAATATACCAGTTTAGAGTGAATTTTCTCAACTGGTGGCTGAAATTAAAATTTCAAAATTTGTCATCAACATCACTAATGTGTGTAACTTTACTAGCTTTAATACTTCACATTTACAAGCATAGAGACATCATTAACACCTTCAATTTTATAGATTCGATGTCCTTTGAGGTTATTTCATTTCAGGTTAATTTAACTTCCATATTGGTTATAGTAAGGCATAAAAAATTTTGCTCACTTATGTTATTAATAGTCACTTTTTACAAACACATCTACTGCTCTAATTTTCTAGATTCATAAAAACGTCAATAACACCTATCTTTACCATAATTCCAGCTTCATTTATACTTCAAATCTCAACCTAAATCATCCATTTAATAGTCTATAACCTAATGTTTTAATGCATTAATAACAAAACAGAAAAGTAACCAATTCATCCATCACATTCCAACACAATATCACCATCAATGGCATATGCATTCCATCCCAATTCAGTCATCATAAAATTTCTATTTCAACATGCCACAAAAAATAGAATTTCACTTACTTATTTAGCTCAAGTTCCACCTCAATGATCAAGCTAACTTAGCTCTCCATGTATGCAAAAGCATCCAAGTACAAGATGGAAGTAAAATGATTTCAAAAAAGGCAAAATGATGATAAGATATTATAATTATCTTTGAGAAAATTTTTTAATAGATATTGAAGTGACTATGAACGAAATTGAAGAAAAATTCAGGAGTTGTGAGGGTGTGTGAGTGTTTCGGTGGTGAGAGTAAAGGAAAGAAGAAGAATCAACACGACAGAAACTATCCCTACAATAGCTTAACTCATTAGGTGCTAGGTGTCACTACTATACAATGGCATTTGTCACCTATGCTTGTAAGTCACTTGTCCTCTCTATAAGCTGCCGATTGTCACAATTATACTAGGCCATTTGTCACTCAATCACTACTGCCATTTGTCACTTAATTCCCTATGCCATTTGTCACTTAATTTTCCATGCCAAATGTTACTTATTTTATATGCTTAGTCATCCTAAATTTTCATGTGTCAACTTATCTTGCCACTTGACATTTTTCCTAGACCAAATGTACATTTTAATTCATTTATTTTCCAATTGTAACTATTAATTCCAAATTTACTACTTGTAATCCATCAAACCAAAATTCAAGAGATAAGCAATACATAATCAGTTTAAATCTTTCATACCCCGGAATAAATAAATTGAGTACAATTTCCTAAATCAACATTTATGTGTATATATATGCTCATGTTATGCATGTGAATGAAATCATATCCCAAATATACCAATTCTTTCTAATATACTGCAATTCATGTGACTATCACTCTAATCCCTCAATAGGTTAGGAAATCGACTATAAAAATTACTCAGTTATCCAAGCTTTTTAATATGATCCTTAAGTCTAAAAAATGTCATATGAGTGGAGATTTAGTATGTTAATTCCTTTATACAAGAACAACGGTTACATCCAACACTGTAACAATTATAGAAGCATCACATTACTTAATCACACCATGAAGTTATTGTAGAAGGTGATTGAGAAGAGAGTGAGAAATGATGCTTCTATCTCAAAAAACTAGTTTGGCTTCATACTAGGAAGGTCCATGATATAAGCTTTACATCTCCTTAAAAGATTAATGGAATATTAAAGGGAAAGAAAGTGTAAACTACATATGGTTTTTATTGATTTAGAGAAGGCATATGATAGGTTACATAGGGAAATCATGTGGAGGTGTTTAGAAGTTAAGGGAGATCCTATAACTTATATACGAGTTATGAAGGATATGTACGAAGGTGTAAATTTAAAGTAAGGGTGATAAGAGGACATACAAGGCATTTTTTATTTATATTAGGCTACACCAAGGCTTCTCTATGAGCCCTTTTTTTATTCACAATAGTGATTGATGATCTTACTAAGAATATCTAAAGGGATGTGTCATGGTGTATATTGTTTGCTGATGACATTGTTTTAATAGATAAGACAAAAGACTGTGTGAATGTCAAGCTTAAACTTTGGAGGGATACGTTGGAGTTGAAGGGCCTTAGATTGTGTAAGACTAAGACTGAGTACATGGAGTGTAACTTATTAGGGTATAGGACCGCTACCGATGAGGAGCTAATGATTGGTTCAAAATTTATACCGCAAATAAGTGTTTTAAGTGTCTAGGATCTATCATCTAGAGCAATAGAGAGAGATTGATTAAGACATAGGTCACCAAATCAAATCAGGGTGGCTTAAATGGAGAACTGCATTAGGATTTTTATGTGATAAGAAGATACCACTCAAGCTTAAAAGTAAATTTTATTATTTAGTGATTAAGCCGACCATGCTCTATAGGACAAAGTATTGACACATTAAATAGGTGCACAAGCATAACCTAATGGTGTCGGAGATGAGGATGCTTTGTTGGACGTGCAACTTTACTAGAAGAGATAAGGTCAGGAATGTAATGATAAAGGAAAAATAAAGATGACTGGTACCATTGAAAAATTAACAGAGATAAGGCTTAGTTGTTTAGACATGTTAAGAGGAGACACCTAAACGCTCCAATGAGAAGATGAGAGACTATTGTACTTAGACATTGTAAGAGAAAAAAGGGAAGGCCTAAGAAGAATTAGGGGGAGATGATTAAGAGTGATGTGGCACAACTGGAACTTATCAAGGACATGACTCGTAATAGAGAACTTTGGTGCACTGGGATATAAATAAAAGATCTCTTATAAAGAGATCCTTATCATTCTTATAGGTCTTTTAGCATTTTCCTATTGTAGTTAGCGTAAGCTTTTAAATATAAAGTACTTACCTTTTATGGATTTAGCCTAAGCTTTTTTCTATGATTATGATTATGATTATGAGAATGATTATTATTATTATTATTATTATTATTATTATTATTATTATTATTATTATTATTATTATTATTATTATTATTAT
>JAOQMS010020250.1:0-15775 GCA_027563885.1 Erythroxylum longipes | reverse complement strand
ATTATTATTATTATTATTATTATTATTATTATTATTATTATTATCATCATCATCATCATCATCATCATCATCATCATTATTATTATTATTATTAGTATTAACTACATTTTTATTCTATATTATCATTTTATTAAAATTTGAAAAAATTAACCTTTATAAACTTTTGCAACTAAATATCAATATCATGAATAGTGTGGGAAGCTCTCCCCTCTCTTTAAAATATTTTCTCTTACCTTTCTGTTGCTCATTTTCACCAAGATCACCATTTAATCCATATCTCTTTAGCCTCTTTATTTTTTCTCAATCTTATTGACAACATGCTCTTATGTTTTCGCTATCACTAATATCTCCATTTAGTTCCTCTATAGCTATTCAACTATAAAGTTCAGATACTAATTTGTTGTTCTCTTTTATATATACCAACTCTATTTTATTTTCTTGCCTCTACTTGTTTCACCTATCCTCATTCCCTCTTCCCTTTCTCTAGTATTCAACAGTGTTTTCTCACCTTTCCTTTTGAAGAATTAACTTTTACCTTTCAGAATGTCTAGTTTCTCTTTTTTTTCCCAAAATAGATAAAACTTCCTATGTCAATCTTTCCTCCCTAGAACTTCCTCTGTCAAGCTTTCCTCCCCTCTTTTAGGTGCTCCGTCCTCTCACCACTAGCTATGTTGAAGCAAAAAGCTCCTAAGAACTTGATAAGGGAATGGTTTCTTCTACTTATCCAAATCTTATTGATTCGAAAGATATTGATGGAACAAATAAGTTAACAATCAACTGCAGGAAAATTTTGTGCCAGATTATTAGTGATAATTCTCCAAATGAAGTATTCATTACTTCCTTTCCTTATGTAATAAAGGGCAATTCATAGTCACTTCACTAAAAGAAATTTTAAAACAAGGTGCATCCAAGCGGATCACATCCTTAATTGGTTTCTTTTTTTATAGAAGACTTGCATTCCTTATCATACAAGCTTGGGCTAACTCCAATTAGAAGAAGATGGGGCCATAAGAAAATTTAATCAAGAAATAGGGGCTTTGTATCTTTATATTTGGCATAATTGAGGAAGTATACAAGATAATAGAAGTTGATCCATTGAATATGAATGACAAACCAAATTTTCTAAAAAAATGGTCGCTCAGAGTGCAACTGGATTAACCGAAATTTAGGCACATCCTATTCTAGATCAATATTCATAATATTCCAATTAAATCTTGGTCCAAGACAGGTTTAAGTTATCATGTAAGTTATATAAGGAAACTTATATGTATGGATGAATTCACTACTTCTATAAAAAGGATTGGATTTTCTAGTATATAAGTCCAAGCTAACAATAGCCAAAATCTCTTAGATATGATACCTATAATGAGATTAAATAAACTAGAAGAATTAGTGGATTACTCATTTCAAGTTTCTTAGCATCGAAAACCCTTCTTTAAATAGCAAGGGAAGGAGTGGAGAAAAATAAATAAAATATTTTTCAAGGCAGATTACTTTAATCTATTGGGAATGGAAAACTCAAATCTAATAAAACGAAAAAGTTCATGGAGAATAGGCAAACTGATTACTCTACTTCTCCAAATGTGATAGATAAAATAATCGAGGAATGTAAGCAAGAAATGCAACCATGAGGGACATACTTAAAAAAGGGAAAAGGAAAGCATCTCACTTGAAAACCATAAATAAATGATTGCTTCTAAACCCTTGGATATTGAAGCAACTTTGTAAAAATAAGCTCATGGAAATAAGAAACCTAGAAGTTAAGATGTAACCAATATGGATAAGTGTAAAGATGAATGTTTAAATCTAGATATATTCACCCTAACTTTGAGAAGAAGATTACGACGAAAGTAAAAGACAAGTATACCTAACCTTTCTTATTGTCAATTTTAACTTGGAATGTCAGAGGTCTTAAAAACACCAAAAACTAATAAGTACTCTCAGACAACCTCTTTTTAATAAATCTAACATTGATTAGCCTTTTGGAGACCAAACATTGTAAGAAATTACATTTTATCAAGAGTCATTGGAAAATAATTTCCAATCACTATGCACATAATAATGGTATGATTGAGTTACTTTTGATCCAAATAAGCTTGAGGTCCTAAACAATCTTATCAATGAACAAGCCATACACTTATATATTAAGGTAAAGATGAGCAAGTGTAGAGTATGCTTGTTTTATGTTTATGTTGTGAATTTGGCTTTCTAAAGATTTACATTATGGAAATATTTGGAAAATAGAAACTCAAACATGATCATTTTTTAGATAATACTTGGTGATTTCAATGGCACTCTATATGCCTAAGAAGTTGGAGACATATGCACAAAAGGTAAATGTAATAAATTTCAAAGATTGCATTGACAATATAGGAGTCACAAATCTTATAGTTGATGAATTTTTAAAAACATTCTACTAATTTTATGCTTAAAAACTTCAAGTATTCGGGTCATGACTTGTAGTTAAAAACCAGATATCAATCCCACAGGGATTGATACTTAGGCGCCACTTAATTCAGATTAATCATTGTTTAATAAACGAAATTGTTTAATGGAAATACTCTAGAAAATTCAATTAAAATTAAATGATAAAAAATGAACAATTAATAATACCAAAATGTAGAAAATCGAAATTCAAGGTTTTAACAACTAGAGATCACCTTCTCCCTATCTTGTCTCCCTCCTATTTTGTTAATCAAATTGTGTCTCACCTAAAATGTCTGATTATATTAGCTACCCTCTCTCAAGGCATAATTAATTATCCCCAATCAAATTAAACGAAGTTCATTAAGCAATCTCTCAATCTACCTAATCACTCTACCAATTTAACTAGTTGTTAAGTTATCCTATGGGTGATCAATTAAATTAGCCAAGATCTCTCTTTTAACTAATCAATTAATTTGATGAATGTAAGTCTATAGATTGCCAATTCTCATTGGACAATCCTACACAAATTACCCAACTCAATCTCTCAATTTATTGCGAGGTATATATGTATATAATCAACATTCATCAAAGACATCTATCATTCAATTCAATAAAACAAGAGTTAACAAGATAGTTCAAAAGTAATCCCTAAAACTAAATTAGCCACTCATGGTGTCTATAACATCACCAACTTTTAAATATTCCATCTTACAATGACTAGAAAAGATGAAAATGACAGAAATTGAATAATGAAAACTCCTTCTCTTCTTTGCTAAAATCTGGAAATTCTGGTGTTGATGTGCTATTTTCTCAGTTGTGATTGATGATCCTTGAATCTCTACCTTCCTCAAGACTCAAAACCTGGATTTTCATTCAAGGAGGCATTTCTAGACAGAGGGTTTTTTTCCTTATTCCATAGGAGTTTAATATCTTATTTAGTCGAGAAAACCTAAATTTATATTGAATCCCGAATATATTCTTGGATAAAACATCCCACGATCGTGGTAATTAGCAGGATTCCCATGATCGTGGGATCTTGCAATAGAATGCTTCCTCTTCTCTTCTCTTCTTTGGTCTCTAGCTCAATCTTCATTCCTACTTAAAAAGAATCAATTCTTACCCTAAATTAACATCAAATATAAAAGAACAACAATAAGAATCAAACTAAACTAAAACATATAAAATGAATCCTAAAATACAACAATAATAAACTATTATGCAAGACACACATGCCAAATACTTAGAAAAACATAGACTAATGCACAATTATTAACTTCCCCACATTTAAATCTTTTCTTTTCCTTAAGAAAAATAAATACAACCAATCAATTTCATCACTTCATTTTCACAAATATCAAAGCATACAATCCCTAAAATTTTAGCCAACTCAAATATTAAGTTACTGCATATATCATAACTACTTTTTCATTAGTTATATAAGCAAAATAAATAAATGGAAAATAAATACCATTTGATTCAACAACAAAAGTATCCTCAAATCACCTCGGTAAAAATTTTCATAACGATCCCAACTAATGCATTACTTAATACTCTACTAAGCTTGTGAAGGGGTAGGTTAATGGGGTTTCAGGTTTTAAAATTTTGGGTATTTTCAAGAAACAAAATAGTTAAGGCTTATCGGGGGTAGCAAGGGATAATCAAAGGTGGGTCATTTAAGCTGAGGGTTAATATAAAAAGGGCCTTAATCATCTATATTAAGCATGCATCCAGTAGCCTCAAACCAATTCAAAGAAAGTTTTGAAGGTAATAGTCTAAGGAAGCATCACACAACAAAGAAATAGAATGACTATAGATGGAGTCATATAGGCTCAATCCTCACATTGGCTCAAATGAAAATTCATTATCCATCTTTACACCAACTCATTGCTTAAATTTCAAATTGTGAGTAAGCTTATGTAACCAACTACTTTTCATCACTCAATATGGTTCACTTTCTACTCAAGTAGCCTAATCCAAGTTTAAGCATGCATTTAATCAAATTCCAACTAGTATGATAGAATCTCATGGCAATACCCATCAAAATGATTCAAGTGCGGTTACATTGCTTAACACAAAACAACATGATATGCCTAAACATGCATCCTAATTAACATAATGCAAACAGTGATTAAAATAATGCAATTGACAACGTAACTGTCGCCTCCCCACATTAAAGAATATATTGTCCTCAATGTGACAAGGCCACCACAAAATAAAGAAAATGACATCAAACTAAACAAAAATGACAGCAAACTAAACAAAAGATATGAAACCAACAAAAGAAATCAAACCAAACAAGAGAAATAAAACCAAACAAAATACTTGAAACCAAACAAAAGAAATGACAAAATTTAAAAGTTTAGGGTAAGAAAAGTTTATGGAGATTGTGGTGGCGACGATATTAGTGAAGGGACTTCAAAATTATTCCTCTGAAAGAATTTAAGGAATTTCTTCTTCAAATACCCCTACTCCTTGTGGACTTGCCTCATCTGGTTGTCTAGCTCATTAATTTGCGATGTTATATGTTGATGATTAGAGCTCTCTGGTCAAATATTTGTTGAAATCTATCAACCTCTAATGGTGCATTTGGTTCCTCTTCCAGTGCTTCTTCTTATGCATCCAAGACTGCTTGGGATGTGGGGGGTCGGGAAGCGGCTATATCTTTGCCCTTCCTATTCTTCACTACAGTGCTCATTTGAGAATTTTGGAGCTCCATTCTAGGGTCGGGAAGCGGCTATATCTTTTCCCTTCCTATTCTTCACTACAGTGCGTGTCTGACAATTTTAGAGTTCCATAGAATGGAGCTCCAAAATTTCAGAGCACCTCAAATAAGATATGTCAAACATATCGTATTGAGTTGAATGTACAATGTCTACACTAAAGTTATAAAACAAAGCCAAAGTAGTAACAATATGAAACATGCCAAAATAAGAGCTCTTCTTATTCACAACACTCACTATCAATCAAAAAATCTGATAAGGAGTATTGAATTTTATTTTTTTGATCCATGCACCAAAGGAAGAAAAGTTCTTTGGCTGAGCATTTATTACTTTTAGTTTTATTAAACACCATTAAGCATATAAATTTATGTAAAAGTAATTTCTCAGTGCTTCGGATTAATTGTTTGGTGAATTTCGAGAGTCAAAATTGGCTTCACCCATTAGAGTTTTTAAGACATCAAAGTCATCGTGATCATCTAAAATTTTTGTGTTTGATAAATCAAAAATTGAATGAATGACATGATAATCAAGTTTATGAACATCACCAGCTAACCTAAACCAAAATACATTGAGTTTTAGGGTTATAACTTACTGTAGGGAAAAAATCTATAGTCATCATAGGGTAAATAGGCACACCATAATGAATGAATCTTTTCCAACCTATGTTTACAGCTAATCGCTCAACATTTCGCCTCACTCCTATGGTTTCTAATAATTCAAAATCAAAGTATCAAGGAGTAATTAATTCCCTATCTCTAAGGTCTCAGAAACACATATCTTTATCCTCCGAATAAATGGGGAATGGGACATGAAAAGTTGTCACCAAATCGGGTTTACCTTCACCGGAGACTTGAAGGGACAATTCGTAAGTCAGTTTCTGAGCTGCCATCTTCTTTGGATCCATTGGAAGATGAAAGCATGCAAAAGTAAGAGAAAGAGAGATGAATTCATTTTTAGAGAGAGAGAGAGAAAAATCTTGCCTAAATCCTTGTATTTTTGAATGGTTAATGCATGATAAGAGTAAAGGATTGAAAGATTTATGAAAAGAGATGAAGAAAATATCAATAATCTAGTAGAAGATGAAAGATTTTAGAGAGTGGGAGAGTAGATTTTCGTTTAAGAATGAAGAAAGAAGAGGCAGTTGTAAAAATTTTCCCTCAGATGGGATTCCCACAATCATGGGAATACCATACATTCCCACGATCATGGGTTTTCTCTCTAGAAACTTTCTGGAGAGAATTCCCGTGGTCGTGGAAATCACACCTATTCCCACGATCGTGGGATTACTCTTTAGAAACTTTTTGGAGAGTCTTCCCACGGTCGTAGGAAACTTACCAATTCCCACAATCATGGGTTAGTTCAATTTCCTCACTTCTGAACCTTCTTCCAATCTTGGCATGCATTCTCAATGATCCCATAACCTATAAACACATCAAAATAATATTACCAACAAAAAAATTCAAAGAGAAAACAAGTTGAAATTCAAACAAGCTCTAAATAAACATCAATCAACTCAAACCAAACAAAATCATAACTGAATAAATCAAACAAACAAATTAATAAAGACAATCAAAAGAAAATAGAATTCCATAGGTTGCCTCCCATGCAACGCTTCTTTTAACATCGGTAGCTCGACTCTCCTTTTTGCTTATGGTGGCTCAAATGAATGATATGGTGGTAGTGAAAAAATGGATCTCAAACTTTGCACACGAGCTACCCTGGTATGGATTCCAGCTTCCTTGTGGTTTTCCTTTCTTCGCCTTCTCCTACACGATCATTTTTTTCTGAACGCATTCCTAGGATCTTCAATATCTTCCCATTCTCCTTAGAATTCAGGTTCCTTGATATCTGTTGTCTTTAAAGGAGAACGATAATCTTTTTTTGATACCTTGAAGGTTAATTGCTCCTTTCCTACTTTTAGAGTTAGTTCACCCCCATCATTGTCAATGATCGAGCGAGCAGTAGCTAGGAATAGTCGTCCAAGGAACATAGGGGTTTTCGCATCTTCTCCAATATCCAGTATATAGAAATTTGTGGGGAAGATGAATCTATCAATCTGTACTTGCATGTTCTTAATAATCCCCTTCAGTTGGTCCACTGTTATGTCTGCCGTTTTCACTAATATCTTCATGGGCTCTGGCTCTCTTAACCCTAACTTCTAATTAAAAGCTTAGGGCATCATGTTGATACTAGCTCCCAAATTTGTGAATGCCATGGCTATATTGACACCATTGATATTGCACAGAATGAAAATGTCCTCTGGGTCTTCTTTCTTCTGTGCTATGCTAGGATTTCCTCCTGTTATGTGCTCCTTCGCCTCTTTCTTGACCGATTCCTTTAACGTGAGCTTTGTTTGGAGTTGATTCATTATATCCTTAATCTTTTTTCACTCAACCTCCTTAAAATTCTTCATTACTTTACTTAAACTTGAGTTCCGCTGAGCAAAAATAGGATACAAAGTCCCAGGTTGAGGCTTCTTATCGGCTCACTTACTAGCTCACTTGGAATGACTTCCAAAACTATTTTTCCTTCTCTGTTATCCCCTTCTTCCTTTACATGTTCACTTTTCTTTTCCTGTGTATGCGTGATGGCCATAATTCGTTCCTTCAGGTTGACCTCGATATTGCTCGGTAGACTACTTGCATTTTTAAGAGACAATGCATTAGCTAGTTGACCTACCTGAACCTCCAAATTATGGATGGATGAGGCATGATTCTTCACAATTTGGTCAAACATTGCTTCCATCCTCTTTTGACTTTCCTTTAGGATGGTAAACATCCTTTTTTGATTCTCTTGTTAAGCTGTTAGTTTGAACCTCAAAACCTCCATCATTTTGTCCATTTTGCTCTCCATAGATCCAATTTGATCTTACTGAAATCCCAGAGGTCCTTACGATCTTACTTGGCCACCTGCATTGTTAATGCTTTAAGAAAAATTCGGGTGGTTTTTCCACCCCAGGTTATAAGTATTCGAATAAAGGTTATTACCTCTCGGTACCACTGGCTCCCAACAGAAAACACTCAGCTGAGCTATGGTTTTTCTACCCACACAGGTCACATTGTACTTGCATCGCCTTAGTTGTAGATGAAGTTACTCCTTGCCTATTGTTCAATTAATTTGTAAGGGCTGTAACCTGTGCCTACAAAGCAGTTAGAGAGTCAATAGGAATCATACCTTTTTGCTCCTTTTGCTCTTGTCTACTCGTCTCAGTTTTCCACATGCAATTATTGCTCGCCAACTCCTCCAAAAGGTCATGAGCTGCTTCAATAGTCTTCCTCATCAACGAACCTCCAGTGGCTGCACCTATAGTTCCTCTCATGCTCTGATTCACACCATTGTAAAACATATACAAAAGGAACTCCCTAGGAAGGTTGTGATGGGGACAACTTCTCTGTAATTCTTTAAATCTCTCTCAAGCTTCATAGAGAGATTCTCCATCATTCTGCTGAAAATTCGTGATCTCCTTGATGATCCTCGTTGTTTTGGTCAATGGAAAGTACTTTGCAAGAAATGCTGGCTAGTTGCTCCTAAGTAGTGATTTGCCCTGAATTAAACGAGTTTTCAAAGTGAAAGAAAACAATCTTTACTTTACTACATCATCGGACATTCAATTGAACCAAAAAGTGTCACAAATCTCTAAAAAATTGGCAATGTAGGCTTTCAAATCCTCGTTGGATAGCCTATAGAATTGCACACTATTCTGTAATTTATTAAGGAGTGACGACTTGATCTCAAAATTGTTAGCTTAAACCACTGGCCTCACAACTCCTTGAGGACTGAATTCTGGACTCATAAAGTCCATCAGTGTCCTCTCAGCTCCTTTTTGTTCTCCTTTTTTAGCTATATCTTTTTGTGTAAGATATCGACCCTTCGCTCTCCTTAACTCTATTTCATGTATTTTAATATCAAGAAACTAATCTTCATTAAATTTTGTCGATCTTCTCGTGTTGCTTGTGTTCATGCACCTACAAATACATAAGGAAAAGTATCAGAAACTCTTAAATCAAAGTAATCTAAACTAAATAAGATGCTAAACAATCAATCCCCAATAACGACGCTAAGAAATTGTTGATGAATTTTGCAAAACAGTTACTAGTTTTACGCTAAAAAATAGCAAATATACAGGTCGTGACTTGTAGTTAAAAAGTAGATATCGATCCCACAGGGATTGATGCTTAGGCACCACTTAATTAGATCAATCTTTGTTTAGGAAACAAAATTATTTAATGGAAATACTCTAGAAAATTCAATTAAAATTAAATGACAAAAAATGAATAATTAATAATACCAAAATGCAGAAAATTGGAATTCAAGGATTTAACAACTAGAGATTACTTTATCCCTATCTTGTGTCCCCCTATTTTATTAATCGAATTTTGTCTCACCTAAGATTTTTGATTATATTAACTACCCTCTCTCAAGGTGTAATTAATTGTCCTTAATCAAATTAAACGAAGTTAATTAAGCAATCTCTCAATCTACCTAATCACTCAACCAATTTAACTAGTTATTAAGTTATCCTATGGGTGATGAATTAAATTAGCCAGGATCTATCTTTTAACTAATCAATTAACTTGATGAATTAAGTCTACAGGTTACCAATTCTCATTGTACAACCCTACAAAAATTACCCAACTCAATCTCTTAATTTATTGCAAGGTGTATGTATATAATCAACATTCATCAAAGACATCTATCATTCAACTCAATAAAATAGTAGTTTAATAAGATGGTTCAAAAGTAATCCCTAAAACTAAATCAGCCACTCATGATATCTATAACGTTACCAACATTCAAATATTACATCTTACAATGACTAGAAGAGATAAAAATGACATAAAATGGAATAAAGAAAATTCCTTCTCTTCTTTGCCAAAATTTGGAAATTTTGGTGTTGATGTGCTATTTTCTCAATTATGATTGATGATGCTTGAATCTCCACCTTCCTCAATACTCAAAACCTGGAATTTTCACTCAAGAAGGCTCTTCTACATAGAGGGTTTTTTTTCTTCTTCCATGGGAGTTCAATATCTTATATAGTCCAGAAAACCTAAAGTTTTATTAAACCTCACATATGTTCTCACATAAAACATCCCATGATCGTGGGAATTGGAATGATTCCCATGATCATGGAATCTTGCAATAGAATGCTTCCTCTTATCTTCTCTTCATTGGTCTGTAGCTCAATCTCCAAGTTGCTTAATCTTCATTCCTACGGAAAAAGAATCAATTCTTACCTTAAATTAACATCAAACATAAAAAGAACAACAATGAGAATTAAACTAAATGAAAACATACAAAATGAATCCTAAAATACAACAATAATAAACTATTATGCTAGAAACACATGACAAATACTTAGAAAAAACATACACTAAAGCACAACTATCACTTACCTATGAGATAAACCACTTTGTCTAGAGAAATAAACAACATACCAAATGGTTTATAAGGAAAATTTTTTTGATAAAGCTTTAGTTAATAAACTTTGGTAGATGGAATTCTTGGGTAGTAAGGCTATTTTTGGAAACAATCTCACTTTTGATCACTCTCTAATAATAATCGATAACATGTTCTCTATCGCAACAAGAACCACTTCATTCAAGTTTATAAACTTCCTAACAAAGCTTGAAGGCCATCAAGAGGTAATTAAGGTAGGTATGGATTATAAAGTAAAGGGATATAAGTAATTCAAATGTTTTAAAAAGCCTTAAATAATTAAAAAGGGTTAGAGAACTACATCATAATTATATGAGAAGAAAATGTCTAGAAATTAAGCAGGACAAAGAGAAAGCTCACATAGGTTCTATCTGAGTTATATCTAAATCCAAAGAACAAAATTAAGATTAAGATGAAATCTTGGCTATATGTAATTATATTAGAGCACTAGATGCTCAGAGTTCTTTATTTAGGTAAACATTAAGAGTGCAATGGATGCAAGAAATTGACAAAAACTCCTATCTCTTCTTTAATTCCATGTTAGCTAGAAGAAACCTAAATAAAATTATAGACCTCATTAAAGAGAATGGGGAAAAGTTAAGGGACTAAAAGGAGCTGTAGGAAGTAATTCTCAAGTATTTTTCGAATACCTTAGGTTCCTTAATTAAGTGTTGCTCGTTGATTTAGGTGATAAACTCATTCATTTCGAAGTATATATCTGTAGAAAATTTTTTAGACCTCATCAAACCAGCCAACTCTAAAGAGATATGGATAACTCTATTTAGTTTTAAATGAATTATCTATCAAGAAATCATGTAGCTTGATAAAACCTCAAATCTGCAGAGTTATACTAGAATTCTTTAACTTAGGGAAACTTCTCAAGGAACTCATAAAACTCATATATTCCTTGTTCATAAAAAGCCAAATCTTAAACCCCTTAAAGAATTTAAGCCAATTACTTTCTACAACACTATTTACAAAATTATATCCAAAATTACTGATACTATGCTAAATTTTTTGGATTTAACGATTTGTAAGTCCTAAGGTGCTTACTTGAAAGGAAGAAATATAGGTGAAATACCCTCCTAGTGTAAGAACTTTCAAGGAATATCAAAAAAGGGCTCTATTAAGAGCTACATTATGAAAATTGACTTATATATGGCTTTTGATTCATTCAACTAGAAATTCTTACTACACTTTTTGAACAATATATCAAAATTTCTTCCTTTAATGTATTAGTGAATGCTAATCCAACTTAGGAATTCAGAGGTGCGAGAGAAGTTAGATAGGGAGACACTATCCTCTTACCTGTCCTCCATTTGTGTTAAAGTGGTAACTAGGGTCATTAATCATGACATTATAATGGATTAGACCTTTAAATTCCATAACAAATCTAGCAAACAAATAATTATGAACCTCTATTTTGCTGATGATTTAATCTTGTTTTGCTACGCAGATGCCATTTCATTCAAAACACTAATGAATTCTTTTCAAACATTCAACAATCAGGCCTCAACATTAGTGGATATAAAAATATTTATGTTTTTTTTAGGAAAATTCCCAAGTGTAGCGGCTCTATGTTATTATTGGTTTGAAGCTAGGAAAGTTACCATTCAAATACCTAAGAATTGCTATTTCAATTAAAAAAAACCAATATATGATGACTGCCAACCCTTGTTTAATATATTTTATAAAAGAATTGGCCATTGGAAAAAAGAGAGATTCTCTTATACAGGGAGGATGCAACTTAGTAAATCCATCCTAAATAACCTATATGTTTATTAGATCTCACATATAGCTCTTCTTAATAACATCACAAGAGCTTTAGAGAAAATGATAAGGAAATTTCTATGTATTGTGGATGTTTATAAAATACCAAATGCTAAAATCAAATGGATAGAAATTATAATGTTAAGAGAAGATGGAGTCTTAAGTATTTGGCCTATACAAACAATCAACAATTTTGCTAGTCAAAAGAAATAAAGTCTCCAAAGAGATAAGGAGACTCTTCAACCACCATGGGTTTAGTCTCATTACTTAGAGAATTAAAGATTTAGGGAAATCAAACCTAGGTCTAACTATGCTTGGATGATAACCATGCTACAAATACTTAAGCTGAGGAATAATTGTGAGGAATTAAAGTTCAATATATGGAATGAAGAAAGCACATGGATCTGGTTTGAAAATTGTAGTAAAATTAGGCCTTTTGCTATGTGATTTATAAAGCATATTAATTAAGGAACATATTAAATCCTAAATCCAAGGTTAGTGAGCTCATAAGCGGCAATGAGTGGTGTATTAAACACAAAAGATTCTTTATTATTTATGACAACTTTCAAAAGCAAAATCCTAATTAACAGATGAAGGATAACATATGATGGTTAAGATATGGTTTTGCACTCTTCACCAATCAATATTACTATTAATTATTTAAAAACTCAATAACTAGGATATATTAATGATGTAAGCAAATTCCTCCTAAACTATCCTTTATCTTATGGCTCACCATCAAGAATAGGTTGACTACCCTTGACAAAATCAAGAGTCCCCTCAACCTTAATCTAATATGTAATTTATAATATTGACCCTAATTAAATAGATTTCATATTCTTTAAATGTAACTTCTCCAAAGGGTTATGGATGAAAATCCAAGAGATGATTAATCACTACTACAATGATGATGATTGGGGGCATATAGTTTTATAGGCCTCTAAAAGATAACATCTAGAGAAAGAATATTGCAAATTATTTAAGATAGCAGTAAGCTCTAAAATAGAGGTTATTTGAAAAGAAAGGAAGAAAAGAATTTTAAAAAAAATGTATAGATAAGCTAAGAATTTATCAAAACACAATGAAATAGATAAGAGGAATCATCTTACAAAAAATAATATTAGCCAAGTAATAGTAAGTAGGTTAAGGAGATGGAGAATAAGAAAATGTTAGCAATATTGTGCTCTAATCCTATACTTTTACCATGGAAGATGAAGCTTCCATCGAGATGATGCTGCATGGTATATAACGGATGGCCAATACCCTGGAAAATACAGGTCTCCAAGTTCTAAATAAAGTGAATGATCTACCTTCGATTGAAAGATTTTTCTTTAAAACAAGGGAGGAAGAGAACTTCGCAAGTTCAATTCCATACCAGGATGAATAAAGTTATTTGCTATATACACGAGCTAATATGCTTTTATAAATTAGTTAATCAACAGGTGCTTCTTGTATCACTTGTAACTCCTCTAAGTTCTTTTCTCATTAATTCTTTTTAAAAAAGTTGAAAATTTTCATTTTTAAAAGACTAAAGGATTTTTTAATTCATTAACACCTAATTAATTGCTTGTTGGGTGCTATTAGGGACTAATAAGTGGAATTAGAGTGGTTTTCCTTTTTAAAATTTGAAACAAAAATTTTAAGAAAAGAACATTGTGTCATATCTTGGTGTATCAATATTTTCATCTAGCCATAAGGGCCAAAATATTAGCAGCGTTCCTTTTTTTAATAAAAATGATTTTCTTTATTGGAAAAATAGAAGATAATTTTTTTTAGTGGCCAAAAGTATTTTATAGGAAATTATTTCTAATGGTCCATTCATTCTTAAAATTAAAGATGATAGGAAAGTTTCCAAGCTAAAGAATTTGATCCATAAGGTAAGAAACTTATCTCTTTAAATAACAAGGCCATATAATCTTATTTTATATATTAGGAAGGACATTTGCATAGTGAAAATTTTTCCTTAAAGTGGAAAATGAGAATGGTGCATCCTTTTCCAAACAAGCACATAAATTATATGCTTTATATGACAAAAGATTATAAAATATCATTTGAGAAAAAATTATGCATATCTATATATATTTTATAACAACATTGTATTTTTTAGTAAGAGAGAAGGAAAATATTTATATAATTGATCTTTGTGATCTCTGAAATCAAAATATGAGGTGGTTAACATCTATAAGTGAAGACATATAGATTTGACATACGGTACTTAATGATACAAGAATGAAACTTATTAATAAACTTTTAAGTGTCAAGTTTTAGAAAGACAAATTGTATACTAGAATTTTATAATCTATATAAATTTGTTTATCCATATTAGAGTTACTTAATAGGTGATAAATTTTATGCAATTGTTATATTAGCTAGTTTTAGTAGGTTTACATAGCTATTATTTTTAATAAGTAAAGATGAATTCTAAAGGGAAAATTTCAAGGTTGTTAAAATAGTTTAGAATGAAAAAAAAACTCTCTACATCAGTTATGAGTGATCATAGTGGGGAGTTTGAGAATGAAAGGAATGAAACAATTTTTTTAAAGATAATAGCTTCTTTTACACTTTAAGTAATTTCTTTTACAATTTATATTCTCCTAGGACTTTTAATAAAATGGAGTTGTTGAGAGAAAAACTAGGATATTACAAGACATGGCTAAGACAATGATAAATGATTATGACATTTTTAAAGTAATTTTGGACATAATCCCTAGGAATTACATGTTACATCTTTGATAGGGTCTATATAAGAACAATTATAGATATGACAACATATGAGCTTTAATATGGAAAGAAGCCAAAGATTAGTTATTTCAAAGTGTTTGGTTGTCAGTATTATATTTAAAATATTAATGATAACTTATAAAAGTTTGATTCCAAAGTGAATGAAGAATTTTCTTCTTGATAATTCTTTAACTAATAAAGCGTATATAGTGCTAAATTGGAATATTCTTATCATTAAAGTGTCTATGCATATTATTTTTGATTAATCTAACCCTTTTTCTTCTAATAAAAATCTTGAAGATGATGATGTAGGTGTTGGACCCCATTCTCGGAGTCTAACTCGTGTTTGCTCTAATACCAAAAGTGTTAGACCCCGTTTTCGAAGTCCAACTTGCATGCAGCATAACCTAATACGTGAGTTTATTTCCCAAAGGGAACGCCTTAACCATTATCGTTTTATCTTCTCTTCTCCGCTACTACCACTGTCGCATACTTATTATGCGTATTCATCACTCATACTTGCCTTCAACAACTCTCCTTCTCAATTCAGCTCCACTCTTCGACTATCCATTTATTCATTTCAACCTGAAGAACCTCAAAGAATAGCGTTGGCGAGTCCTTACTTTACATATACGTGCTTCAGGGTTGATGGCATAACTTTTGCTATAGACATCCAAATCAGGGTTTCTTTGGCTAGT
>JAOQMS010020179.1:0-15787 GCA_027563885.1 Erythroxylum longipes | reverse complement strand
TTTGGGTCTCCTAAAGGATAAGTCAACTCATTGGTAGCAAATGTGACCTCCCAACGAGGCATGATTTGCAAGTACCTCTAATGGATGAATCAAATGGTTATACACTCAACATAGTTTATTAAATAACCTGCCCATTGTAGCTCTGTTGATAAATGTATGGACCAAATTATGAAGCTTCTCAAAAATTTAGGCATGAAGATGCTTAGTAGCCTTTTGAGTGGGAGGGTCCCAATTTTTCTTTTAATAAATAAGATGGCCCACCGTCACTTAGTCTATTATAGATAAGAAAAATAACCGTCGTATAATGTTTTAATTGTTTTTAAGTTTTGTTTAAACTATCATCATGCATATATGCATCATGATTTTATACAAAGTTCCAGTATTGTTGACTAGTTTACTTACTCTTTAATAATTTATATTTTAAGACATAATTGCCACAAAATGAATCCACTTACTTTGCCTTTGACAAATAACAAATTGGAAAACGGAGATAATTTTAACGAATAGAGATGTAACTTAGACATTGTTCTTCAATATGGACGAATTTTATGGGTATTAACTAAAAATGAGCCTGCACCTCCGGGTGCAAATTCAACTCCTGAGCAAGTCCAACAACGTGAATGATAGCATAATGCTAATAAGACTACTAAGTGTTATATTTTAGTTTCTGTCAGCGGCATTTTGCAAAAGCAAATTGCTTATACGAAAATTGCTAATGCAATGGTTCATCACCTACATGAGATGTTTGGTGTGAGGACCAGGTCTGCAAGGGTGAAAGCTATTCAAACCTTTCACAATTTCAGACAAAAACCTGGTGAACCGGTGCGGGATTACATGCTTAAGGTAATCTCTGCGGTCACAGAGGCTGAGATGCTTGGGGCGGATATGGATGCGGACACGCAGATGATTATGATCATCAATAGCCTAAACTCTTCTTTTCAGCAGTTTAAGTTAGACTATGAGCTCAATAGCAAGGATTACACCTTGAGTGAGTTGATGAATACTCTCCAGAGTATGGAGGAGATATTAAATATCAAGGCTCATGGGCCAGAAGCTAATGTAGCATCTTCTTCTAAGCCCATGGATAAGGGCAAGCAAAAGAAGAAAGGTCTAATGAAAAAGAAAGCCCAAACAGGGGTCAAGGCCCAATCCATGAAAAAGAAGGCCAAAGAGAACATCAAGGGAAAGTGTTTCCACTGTGCTAAGATGGGCCATTGGAAAAGAAACTGTCCAGTCTACCTTGAGTCCCTCAAAAGCAAACAAGGTATGGGTTTCCTAAGTTTGTTAGGAACTAGAAATGTGGTAGATTTATCTGATTCTTAGATATTGGATTCAGGAGCCACTAACCGTGTTTGTAATTCTTTGCAGGGGTTCCAGCAAAGGAAAAGACTACCTAAAGCCTAGTTTCAAGTAAAGATAGCAGATGGATCCTATGTTTCAGCAGAATCAGTGGGAGTAGTTATCTTGGACTTTCCTAGTGGTCGTAGGTTATATTTGGAGGATGTTTATTACATGCCAATGATTGTAAGGAAAATGATTTCTGTTTTTTATCTAATAAAATCTAGTTATACCTTATATTTTGAAAAAGTTATTTCAATATATGAGAATAAGGATTTTGTTTGTAATGCGATAATTAAAAATGGATTGTTCTTTATAGAACCTATGATAAGCTCACTAAACACCACAGAGTTGATAAAACCAAGACAATCCAATGTTTCTAGCATTAATTCAAAATATCTGTGGCACTTAAGAATGGGTCATATCAATTAGAAAAGACTTGACAGATTAGTGAAGGATGGGATCTTTATGGGCTTGGATAATGATCCATTTCCCACATGTGAATCTTGTATTGAAGGAAAAATGACCAAGGCCTCATTTCCTTCTAAAGGAAACAGATCTGAATCTACGTTAGACATGGTACATACAGATGTGTGTGGGCCTATGAACGTACAAGCCAGAGGAAGTTATGAATACTTCATAACCTTTACAGATGATTACTAAAGACATGGTTATTTGTATTTGATGCATAAAAAGAGTGAATCCTTTGAAAAGTTCAAAGAATTTAAAGTCGAAGCTGAGAAGCAGCTAGGCAAGCCATGAAAACAACTTCGATCAGATCGAGTTGGTGAGTACTTATCTGGAGAGTTCCAGCAATATTTAACTGACAATGGAATTGTTTCCAATTTGTCAGCTCCTCGAACACCTCAATAGAATGGTGTAGCTGAGAAGAGGAATAGAACTCTATTGGAAATGGTAAGATCGATGATGTCCTATGCCAGCCTTCCAGAATCGTTCTGGGGATATGCCATACAAACGGCAACATATCTTCTCAACTTTTCTCCATCCAAATCGGTGCCTAAAATGCCTAGGGAGTTGTGGACTGGCCGAGTGCCTTCATTGTGGCACTTAAGGATTTGGGGCTGCCCAGCCCATGTTCTAAGGCCTGAATCCACAAAGATGGAGCCAAGGTCAGAAGTATGTTTTTTTGTAGGATATCCTACGGGCACTCGAGGGTACTATTTTTATAGTCCTCAGGATAGGAAAGTATTTGTGTTGACAAATGCAACCTCCCTAGAGGAAGAGTTTGTGAGAAATCACAAAGGAAGAAGTGAAGTAGTACTAAAAGAGTTAGCAATTTCATCCAAACTAAGAGTTGATTTGGATATAGCAGAATAAGATGTCGAAATGGATCCAAGAGTTGAATCGGAAGAGCAACCTGAACATTAAGTTGTGCCTAGACGTAATGGGATGGTTGTAAGACAGCCATATAGGTATCTAGGTCTAGGAGAAGGCATTATAGCCATCTCAAACTAAGAAGAAATGGATCTCATTACTTATACACAGGCTATTAATGATGTTGATGCAAAAAAATGGCTCAAGGCGATGGAATCAGAAATAGATTCCATGTACACTAACGAAGTCTGGATCCTTGTAGATCTACCACCAGGTATAAAAGTCATAGGGTGTAAATGGATCTACAAAAGGAAAAGTGGAAAGTCACATTCCACGACGTTTTTTGGAAATGTTGCAGAAAGTTATATTCCGCAACGTTTCTAAAAACGTCGCCGAAAGCATTCCGCGATGTTTTTTGAAACGTCGCGAAAAACATTCTGCGACATTTTTGAAAACTTCGCGGAAACCATTTCGTGACTTTTTTCTTTTAATTATTATTTTTTCATTTTTAAAATAATTTAAATTTAATAATTATTTTTTAAATAAAATTTTTTTATAAATCTTATTTGTTTAATAACTATTCAATATTATTTATAAACTTTATTTATTTAATTCTTCAGTTTTTTTAGTATATCATTAATTTTAATAATTATTCATGTATGACAAAAATTTTATACGTGCAAACAATTTATTATTTAATTGTAATTCACAAACATGTCATAATACACTAGTTAATATAAAAATATATAAGAAATCGAGTTTATTATTTCTTGAAGTAAATTGAGCATGTATACAGAAAACTGAGAATTGTTCTGTATTATTGATGCCATTTTACAAAAGAAAAAGAGAAATGAGAAATTGGTAAATCACTAATTCTTGCTAAGGTAGTGATAAACCAAATGAAAATGATTTAAATGTAAGCTATACTCATTTGGAGTAGCTTGCCAATGTGTGGAACTTGCAGACATAGATGTACTCTCAAACTGCATGTGAATGCCTACATGGAGTATGCCTAAGAATAATAGTCTTACAAGCCATCTCTAGTCCCTTTCACTCCCAGGACTAAAGCAACAAAATCTAAGCTTTCTTCCCATCTTGATTTCTTTCCTTCCATTAAATTGTTTTCATATACACCATTTACGTCAAGCAGAATCTTATGACCACCTTCTGTAGTTTTGTCAGCAAAAGGCATCTCTGCATTTTCAGTTCTGAAAGCAGATAACAAAACCTAGTCATCCTCCATTTTATGGTGGTCATCACCATTCTCGCCCATCTCTTTATTCTCTCCAAATTAACATCCTGCTTCAAAAAGTAACTTCTGTTAATTTTAGGTTACTCATCTTCAGAATTCTCCTCCTCACTATCATATTCATCACTATCCTTCATTTTCTGTAACAGACAAAGGAATTGAAACCCACATAAACCAAAAGCAGACAACTATGTTTCATCATTTTCATCCTCAAGTAATTGCCAACTACAAGTAAAAGAAAGCAAAAGAGCCATAAAAAAACGAAATACTGGTTTCATCAAGCAACCTATTTTTCACCAACCATCAAACACCAAACTATACATTATATCCTAATTGTGCGTCCTTTTCCCAATAACCTTTCATTTCCAAAGCTCTATGCTCTATAGTTTGACTCTAACATATCCTTTCATTTCCCATAAAACAACATTATAATTGAAATTTGGCCTCTGTTTCATAGACACTATTTTAGTAAGGAGGATTGTTTGTTAGGAGTGAATTTGATATTTATTACTTACAACAGAGCAAACAATTTGAAGCATAAAGCCACTTGAATACAAACACTCTTTCTAGTTGATATAATAAAGCCGATCTTGACCATATAAATCCAATTATGAAACAACTTAAGTATGGAGAATTGAGTAATCCTGTGAAAAAAATTAATTTCAAACTTACGTCTCAGAAGCTGAAGAACTCCTATAACCCTGTGATAGAAAAGGAAACAAATAAGTCTTATTGATGAAGGGAAAGAAGAGAAGTGCATAAATTGATAACAATGAGTGTTAGAATGAAGCTTCACAGCAAGAATTAGAATCATAAATAGACAGCAAATATCTAATCAGAAGTTTTAGACATACCTCCAGCCTGGTCATGAAGACAGGCTGTCCCTGCCTTTAGCCAGAGAAATTTTCCTGCATGAGTTTCCAACATTCAGAAAGAATTAGCACCTCTCAGGTACACTTCAGATGCAGAGATGCATAAATAGAAACAGAGAATAAAATGTTGGCATCAGCAATTTGTTAAGCTATTTAAATTGCACAATATATGAAGCCAAACTTACCTCCCAGACTTTGATATATTTGTATTGTGCTGTTTGCAGGGTACCTAATGTCTGTTGTGACAAAGGAATGTTTACTGTGGAGTTGCTGACCCCAAGTGATTGTATCCCACTTTGTACTTGTTGAGACATTCCTGGAGTAGGTATCATTGTACCAGTACCAAAAGAAACACCTGATTGACTAAGACCATTCATCACACTCTGATTCATGCTAATTCCACTTTGAACCATTTGTGTTCCTGAAAGATTTCCTTAGCTCATGCACCAGAGAAGTCGACTAGAAGCGAATTCTTAATTCTTAACAGAAAGGTGTTCAAATTCAAAACCCAAAAGTTCTTCACCAACAACAAGCAACCATCATCGATAAATTAAGAGATAGAGTGCGAAAGTTCTCACCTATATACATTGAAGAGGGAGTAGAGCTCTAAGGTAAGAATAAAGGGCTGTCATTTCTTGCCTCCTAATCCATTCAATATCACGAGGCATCTTCTTTTTATCACTACAATCACCATCTCTCGCAGCCTCAACAGTCGCCATAAGATTATTAGACTTACCCTTATTTTGTGTCCCAGTTTTTGAAATCTTCTTGTTGGTTATGTCACGAGTTATGCCATAGACAGACGTATGAGCCGGAACCAGATCTTCTTGGATATTGTTCTGTGAGCGGAGATCAAATGAATCTTAAAGCACAACTCATTTACCTTGCTGTAAAGGAAACATTGAACTCTCTGCAAGGAAGCTTTGAAAGATCTTTCACAGGGTTTGATGTTAAAGAAAAAGATACATTGGTTAGGGTATAAGATCTTCTATGGGATAAACAGAGGAGTTGACAAGATTCCCTTAAATGTTTATGGCATATACAATGTGATAGAGTAGGTGACTTACAAGTCACTCCAAAATGTTGCTTCAGCACACTCGATCCTTACAAGCCAAAGGTAAACAATATATATATTAAATCCACTCATTTGCATTCGCATCTAGTCAACTTCTCAACAAAGTTATACATACAGAAATTTCTGCTAGCAAGCTTCAAAAACCCTACAATTAGAGTGCCGTTGACAAAAGTTGAGCTTCTTCTCTTCAAAACCCTAGAGAGAGATCGGGACAGTTTGGTTTGAGGTTTGTTTACGACTTGAGGATGATTTTCTTAGAGTCCAACAGAGACAAGATATGAGGATTAGAAATCCCAAACCCTAGATCTAAAGGGGTTAGATTGTCGAGTAATAAAGCATTAAGAGATGACAAAAATGAACACTCAAGGAGCTTTTGTAATTATAAAACAGACATTGAGGAAGAGACCTCACCAGTTATTTGAGATGACGCGAAATTGGAAACAACAAAACATTTTAGAGGTAAAATTTCCGGCAAGAATATGAAGGCAGAGGAACATCTAAGCTCAAGAAATGCAAGCACAAGTAGAAAGATAAGATACAAAATAAAGAAATAATTAAATAAAAGGCAAAAAGAAGAAACGCGTGAGAAGAATAAAAGGCAAACGTTTTTTGTGATGTTTTATTCAACAAAACGTCGCGGATTTTATTTCGCAACGTTTTATTGATAAAACATTGTAAAAAGTGTTACAAATCCGCGATGTTTTTATAAAACGTCGCGAAAATTTTGACCTTTTCGTGACGTTTTTTAAATGTCACGAAAAGTCTTCACAATCGGATTGACTTATTTTCTTGTAGTGTGAAATTGTTTATTACATATTTGATATTGATCAACTATTATTTTCATATATTTTTCCTAAAGTTTCAAACAAATGCCTAAGTTTTTTAAAAAAATTAAATTGAATTATTTGGTACCAAAAAAACAAGAAATGTTTACAAAAGGCTATATGTTGTGTTTATCTTAATATTTACTATCAGGATGTCTTGGTTCTACGATGATAATGCCTTACATTAGTTACAATTTAAAGCATAACGTTTGGTAAGCTTATACTCTCCAAATAGCTTTTTGATCATTTTTTCAAGAACGGTGCAGTTTTAATGCTATAAGATGCTCCCTGATCACATTTGTGAGTCCTGTAATTAAGCTCTTAGCATTTGCCTTTTTTCTCCTAAATGTTCTTTGATTTCTCTCAAACTAAATAACCCTAATCGTGAAACCTAATGTGATCTTATAAATGATCCATTACATATTACTCCACAAGGAATTTTGGCAACATCAGTAGAGTATTTCATTCCACTTCCATAATCACATTCCCTCATGACAAATTCCCACCATACTACTTTAAAATTTTCTAAATAGGGGACACTCAAAAAACAAATGATGCATGGATCCTGGCTCCTCTCTACAAAGTATACAATCATCATGTATGTTTTTAAACTTCTTTAGTCTATCTTTGGTATACATATTTCCTCCAGTTAGGAGCCATACACATATGGTTGCTCTAGGGTTGGCTTGCTCGAAGCATACCAATTTACTCTATAGGACAATTGGTGAATGATTAGAATAAACTTTCTACATGCTTTCTTATTAAACATTCCAAATAAGTGGCCTTTCTAATTTTTTTTATCCTATAAGTGCAAATTTGGGTGTATCTATAGTTCCAGTTGACTATTGATGCTGAAAATCAACTTCTAATATGAGGTAAGAATCCCATTTACAATTTTCCCTATTATTGTGTTATTCATTAAAGGTCTAAAATATGTGACTTTTGATAAAGTTACCAATGATGAAAAATTGTCAAACGTGAATAAGGTGGAAGATCCATCCCCCACCTTATACCCAAAGTCCATTTTGTATGTTTGTTTCATTATTAGGATGTGTTTAAAGATTCAGAAAGTGTCAACCTTAGGCTCCTAATTCCAAATGGTACCTTTGTGTGTATAATGGGAATTGACCCATCTCACCCAAAGAGAGAGAGCGAGAGTTTGTTAAAAGTCTTCAGATTCTTTTGAGCATCTGGACCTGCTTGGTGGTTCTTATTGGAATTATTCCAAGACCACCATCTCTGCTAGGTTTACAAACTTCTGCCCAATTAACCTTCACCAAAGTGTTATTTCCTCTATGCCCAAGCCATAGGAATCTGCTCAGTATGCTATTTATTTCCTTGATTAGATTTTTAGGATACTATAAATGGGAGATCTTGTAAGCATACAGATTACGAATTTTTTGTCAATATGTTTATGAATATAATATGTTTTCCTTAATGTAAGAAATATTTTGCTATTACATTAGCTCTATCCATTCCAATTTACAAGTTTCAGTCATTAGGCACATAAGTGCATTATACATCTCCTCTAAAATAACATAAAAATTCTAAAAACATCAAACATTCCTTAATTTTCATAAAATATCAGCAACAAATGTCTTCATTTCTAGCAACTTAACAAATATCTTAATTTTTAGAATTTACATAAGTTGCCTATTAATCAATTATAAAAACCAAAATACATGTCTTAATTTCTAAAATTTTCATAAGCTACTTGTTGATTAATTCCAACCACAAGACCATACACACAAGCAATACATATTATATAAAATTCTATAATTCTATAATTGTGGCCTCATTTGCTTCTTATAGAATGTTAACATTGCAAATTGGGTGAAAATCCATAAAGCAAGATCCAAAATTAAGATATGTATATGGTTAAATTGAAAATTCCAAATATATGTGTGAATCTAAGCACAAGTGGATCTAAATATATACATTTAACTTAAATAACTTAGATATACACAAGTAACCCCTTAAAAGAAGTGTTACAAAATTAATCAACCATTAAGTATCATTCAAAATTCTTGGTCAGAAAGAAAGTTGAAAATATTTGGATTAGCCGTCCAAAAGTTCTTTTTACTCTTTATGTTGGTGTGGATGTAGATGGTTATGATTGTGAATAACTAGATGAATCTCCCATTGTTACATAAGTCTAACTTTGATTGGATATTAACTTATAAGACTATAAAAACAATGATGTTGGTGTATAGTAATGTCAAATTCATAAATCAATGTTAAATTTGTAGTGGATAAGCTAACTTAAGCTCTATTAAATTTGTAGTGGATAAGTTAACTTAAGCTCTAACTTAGCAGCTAACTTCAGCTCTAACTTAGCTAGCAAGAGGGGAAGCATTGTCCATATTTTTATAAATCATTTTATTAAGACTAGATTTTCCATGTTTTTAACACAATTGTAATTTAATCTTTTTTGAAAGTTTTAGTTCATTCTTATTTTTCCTCTTATTCTTTTTTGAAGTACCAAGAATTGCTCTTTCGACACATAGATAAATCTTTTACACTGTTAAGTGATCATAATTTCCATCCTAAGTTTTTTTCTTAGCATGGAATATGAAACCAATGATATGGATGTTTAGGTACTAATAGAGCTTTTATGTCCTACTATTGCATATTTTCTTATTTCCTAAGTGGATTTTGTGTATATCATCTTTATTTGTCACTTCATATGCCTTGCTTACATTCCAAATGATTCTTCATTTCATTGCATTCAGTTTATTCTTGTTCAACTTCTTCATTACATCAAGTGCATTATCATCATTCTATCTCTTTACTTGTTTCTTTAAATTTAAATGCCTCTTCATTGTCATAGTCTTGGTAGTCTTTAACATATTGATAATTAGGCAATCCTTGACTTGCAAAATCTAAAAATTAATTTTTGAGTCAAATTTAAAATATATTTTAAATAAAATTTTAAAAAAAAATTATGAATGAAATATAAATTTGTGTAGTTAATTAAAATTTATGAATGAAGCATAAATTTGCATAGTTAAAAATTGTGTCTAGAACTAAAAAATACAGTTAAATTTGTCTATTTTTAACAAATTTATATTAAAATGGCTTGACCTAACTTAACAATAAATCCAAATTAGAAAAAGAGCATGACAAAAAAGTCTAACAATCACACTAATAACGACTACTTTTGACATTTTGCACAATATATAAGTAAAGTTACACTTGGCTATCATTGCTACAATTCAAATGCCACTCTATCAAGTTCAATTTTTTATGTTGAAGAAATGACAAAATGAGAGGCTTGGCATTTTAGGATAGAACCTTTAAATAATAATCAAATAAACATAAGTAAATAGTGTTCAAATAGTTATGTAAGAAAAATTGCAATATTTGTAATTGAAAAATAATATTAATAAATGCACAAGGGTGGTAACTGCATCTTTAACATTGATGGCTTGATGCTTTCCATATGTAATCCTTCAACTTCCCAAGTTATCTAACTGATAAAAAAATCAATTAATATAAGAGCCTAATGTAAAAGAAAAGTATGTTGGGTATTTGACACAGTTCGAATCATTTTGATAATAATAAGTTTGATATGTTTTACAGAGAAGGTCTATGATTCTAGTCTGTATAGCCCTCAAAATGAAACTCAAATTTAAATATTAAAATTGTATTGTTTTTAGTTCTTCATTATTCTATTATTTGTTGTTTGTACTGACCCTTGCGATTGCTTGGCATTTTGAGAGGACATTTTCATTAAGATGGGTTGTCTTCAAAGCAGATAGGTCATATGTGACCATCAATTACCACATGAGATGGTAAATGTTTGTCTAAATTATTTTCTTAACAATCTAAGCTTATTTTTATATCATATTTAGGACTTAACATTATATAATATTTCTATGCTTCTCTCTCATCTCATTACTTGTTACTTTCAAGTAAATTGTGGGAAAATCATAAAATATTATTTTAAAAATAAAAAACCACACACACACACACACACACACACCATCAAAAGCAACAACAAATCAATTCACTTTCTTCCATGTCATTGTCAAAAAAATCCCATTTGATATGGATGGTTTTTAAATCATGGGGTTATGTAAAAGTTCAATAATGGAAACTCTAATCTCATAATCACTAGAAAGAATAAAAGATGGCCAAATGTGTGAAGGTGTTGGTTTTTCATTATTATATGTATACAGTTCTTTTGTAAAAGGTTTAGTGTGAGTGCGACTCATAAGGATGAGATTCCCTAAATTGGCAAGTACCTTGTGTTAATTGATGGCCTAACATAAGTTTAGAGATCTACGAATAGAAATCTTGGGTGGCCAATAGTGGTGTACTGCCTACCACTGCCTTGTTGGGTAGTATAGTGATATGTTCCATGCTCTACCATTAACTCCACATACTTTCTTGTTTATCTATTTGACCACACGGGGCTTTTATTGGCTTTCATCACTTCTCCATTTCTTATTGAGTTGATTCCAAAATTCTCCATGCTTTGGAATTTCACTTACTTTTATTTTTAATTTTGTGTTAACCTTTGCATTTTAACTTCAATGACACTAGTGTATACTCATGTTTAAGTTCATCTTATTTGCAATCATTAAAAAATAAATTTAGAACTCGAGATTATTTCACTTTATTAATTAATAAGTATGAATTAAAAAGAAGAACAAAATAAATCATTTGAAAAAAATAAAAATTTCAATTTAACTCTTTAATATATTGAAAATTTTGAAATTTTAAAATTTTAAAAATCTTATTAATGGAACAATTTTAATTTATAATTATTTTATTCGTTGACATATAAAGTCTTTGGTTAATTTTTCTATAATTTTTATTTATCATAAATTTATTATTTTTAATATATTAAAATAAAAAATTATAAGGATTTTATTAGAAAATATTAACATTTCATCAATAATTAATTAATCTCATGTTACATTTGATAAAATAAAAAAATAAAAGATAAACAAAACAACAATAATAATAATTTGAAACAATTAATGATATATTTTTTAAGTGAATCAAATCCAACATGATTTAACAAATAATGAAAATAAAATTTTGATCTTGATATAATCCATTCTTTGAATAGTACAAATCATAAGTACATTAGCTAAAAGTGCCCTTTGAACCTCAACGTTTATGACAAATTATAGAACAAACTCTAACACTTCAAGGCATTCAAATTAAATCCCAAAGTTTTCAACATGACATTATTTTTTTAAAAATAAAAATAGACCTTACTACCATATGATAAGTGAAACACACTATCTAAAATGTATAACTATAGGTTCCATTGTCATGTAATAAGTGAGATTCACCATTTGAAATGTATAAACAGTGGACCCATTGTCACATGGTTGTAAGATCCACATTTTGGTTAATTTAAAAAATTAATTATATAATAGTGGAACCCACTTTTATTTAAAAATATAAAAATAATTTCATGGTATTTAATTGATAAGAGTTAATCTCGTTAAATTTTATGTCCATTTAAAGCCTATTTCGAATGTGTTAAAAATGTTAGAGTTTCATTTAAATGCTTCAAAATGTTAGGGTTCAATTTGAACACTTCAAAAGTTATATCTTGTTATAAACATTAATATTCAAAATGCACCTTTAACCTAAGTATATTTAACAGGTAAACTTAACACTCTCCAATTTCAAAACCTATTTGATAACTTTTTAGGCTAAAGGGTCACTTTTGACTCTAATGTTTTCACAAATCGACAAATTTAACCCTAAGGTTTTAAAGTGAACAAATATCCTAATGTTTAAATACAAACTCAAAATTTCAGCGATGATTTCACAATTTTTATATTAATTTATTGCTTTTGCAAGCCCTATCTTGCTATGTCAGAGCTGGTGTAGCAATGTGGGGTCTGCTTTCTTAAAAATATATTAATTTTTAAAATTTTAACCGCAAACCAGAAGTTGAACGACCTATCTTTTCGATGTTTGAAGGAGACATTCCAAATATTTGAGACTTTTGGTTTTCTTTTGGTGTTGGTTTTCCCTTAGTTCGTTGATTCTTGTTACTTTAGTAAAGTAAACCCTTCTCCTTTAGTCAATCACTCTTCTTTGCTACTTCATTAATTGGGCTTTAATTTGGATTATATGACATGCTAACATCATCGTCATCACTATCAATACCCATTGAATCTCACACAAATGCAGAGTCTGGAGAGGTCTGATAGTACATAACCTTACCCCTACTTAGTAAAAAGGTAATTTTCGATAGACTCACATGCAAATGTGACATGAAGATATTAAAAAAAGTCAAATAAACATAGAAGATGTTTAAAAATAAATAAAATAATAACAACTTTAAAAATAAGGCTACAAATCGTCATTATGACATGCTAACATATTAGAACTAAATGAAAGATTGAAAGTTGATTGATTTTTTCAATTGAGTTTCACATTTTTCTAAATTATAAGTTAGAAATTGGGCAGAGATGAAACTGTTAGCTCAAGGATTTTAAATTAATGATTTTGATGATAACAATCAATAAATAATTAGTTACGTTTCAAAATTCAAATTTATTGAATTATCTTATTTGTCCTTAAAGATAACGATATACAAAAGGTTATATAACTTAGTTATCTCTTTAATAAAAGAAAAAACGTTTTCCTATTAAATATAAAAAATGTCATGGTATTTAATTGATGAGAGTTAATCTTGTTAAATTTTATGTCCATTTAAGCCTATTTCAAATGATTTAAAAATTTTAGAGTTTCATTTGAATGCCTCAAAATGTCAGGGTTTAATTTGAACACTTCAAAAGTTATATCTTGCTATAAACATCAATGTTAAAAATGCACTTTTAACCTAAGTATATTTAATAGGTAAACTTAACTCTCTACAATTTCAAAACCTATTTGATAACTTTTTAGGCTAAAGAGTCACTTTTGACCTTAATGTTTTCACGAATCGATAAATTTAACCTTAAGGTTTCAGAGTGAACAAATAAAACCCTAACATTTAAATACAACCCCAAAATTTCAACTATGATCTCACATTTTTTATTAATTATTTCTTTTGTAAACCCTACCTTGCTATGTCAAAGTTGTGGTGATAATATGGGGTCTACTTTCCTAAAAATATATTAAATTTTAAATTTGTAACTGCAACCAAGACTTGAACGACCTCTCTTTTCGATGTCTGAAGGAGACATTCCAAATATTTAAGACTTTTGGTTTTCTTTTGGTGTTGGTTTTCCCTTAGTTTGTTGATTCTTGTTACTTTAGTAAAGTAAACCTTTCTCCCTTAGTCGATCACTCTTCTTTGCTACTTCATTCATGGGGCTTTACTTTAGATTATATGCCATGCTAACATCATCATCATCACCATTAACACCCAGTTGAATCTTGCACAAATGTAGGGTCTAGAGAGGTCTGATAGTATGCAGTTTTACTCCTATCTAGTAGAAAGGCAATTTTTGATAGACCCACATGCAAATGTGACATGAAGATATTACAAAAAAGTCAAATAAACATAGAAAATGTTAAAAAATAAACAAAATAAAATAGAATAGTAACAGCTTTTGAAAAAGGCTACAAATCATCATTAGGACGTGCTAACATATTATAACTAAATGAAAGATTGAAAGTTGATTAATTTTTTTAATTGAGTTTCACATTTTTGTATATTATGAGTTAGAAATTAGGCAGAGAATGAAACTGTTAGCAAAAGGCTTTTAAATTAATGATTTTGATGATAACAATCAATAAATAATTAGTTACGTTTCAAAATTCAAATTTATTGAATTATTTTATTTATCCTGAAAGATAACGATATACAAAAGGTTATATAACTTAGTTATCTCTTTAATAAAAAGAAAAAATGTTTTCCTATTTTACAAGAATCAATCTAACAAACTCACTCTGATAATAAGAAACAGTTTCGACAAATCTGGAATGGCTAAGCTCCTATAATTGTTTATACGGACAAAGGATTCTTCTATTTAACCAATTCGATAGAGGCTTTGAAGACATAGTCAAAGGGTTATTCAAACAACCAGATACTTGAAGATTCTATCAAAGATAGTGAGAAAGAAGTTTCTAACATAATCAAAGCCAGTTTAGAAGCAACGACTAGTTGAAAGGAATTTCTATTTAAGGGAGAACTATTGCATTCGATAACTCATATTAGATTTATAGAAATACCTCAGTAGCATATGTACTTATTCTCGAAAAGTTAAACCTATACCTTCTGAGCTTTAGAAAGTGAAAACACTCTATCTATAGAGAGATCAATATTCATTGAAGCTCATATTGAGTAAACCCTACTTTCATTTGTTGAGAGTTTGTAAAGGCTTACTAAATACTACTAGTGTGGATGGTTGAGGAATTTTGAAAAATATGTATTTGTAAACCTGAGATGCTCGTCAAATTACTACTTAGAGATTTATTAGTGAAACACTTAAGTCGGACACTTGAGGACTGGACGTAGGCTTCGTTTTAAGTCAAACTAATATAAATTAGCTATGCCATTCTTTCTCTTTCCTTAACTTTTAAATTTTTGTGTTTTAGTTACAATTGTTTTCAATTTGCAAGAGGTCCCTTTCATTTAAAAATTTAGCAGGCTCTATCATTTTAAATATTAGTAGGCTCCTTTCATCTTAAAATTTAACATGTTCCTATTGTTTATACGAATTGATAAAAAATTGCAAAAAAAATTTCAAGTTACACACAGTTTACCCCCTCTTACGTGTGTTTGCTTTATCATAAACTACAAACTAGGACCAATAAATATAAGAGGTTGGTGGAGGTTTCAGCTATGGATCTTATTGTAGGACGTGACATGCTATTAGACTTAGGCCTGGTTTTGGGGGAGTAGTGACGATTGATAACTATCTGAAATCAACCTGCTGAAATGATAAGTACTTATTCTCAATAAGTGAGAATAAGTACTTATGTTTTGAGATTGCTGTTTTGATAACTGCTGAAACGTGAAAATAGGTGTTTGGTAAGTGCGGTTACGGTCGTGGTCGTGGTCGCGGAAAAGAGATAAAATGACTAAAAAGTTCATTGATTTAATAAACTATTAATTGTTGTATAAATAATTAAAAATATATTATTAGTCATATAAATTTAAAATTAT
>JAOQMS010020120.1:0-15793 GCA_027563885.1 Erythroxylum longipes | reverse complement strand
CTCAATTTCTTCTCATGCATTCACTCCCTAAGCTATTATGCTTAAATTAATGGGAAAAATTTTCATGGGGCCGACAATTTTCTCCTAGAAATTTTGATGATTTTAAGTGCCAAAATCAAGAACTATTAGAAGAAGTGAATTTAGATAATTGAGGAGAAGTCCATGGAGTCATTATTAGCAAAGATTTAGATCTAAGAGTAAAACTAGAGTTAGTAGAGATATTGAAGGAATTTAAAAACTATTTCATTTAGGACTATATCAAAATACCAGAGTTTAGTAGAAGGTTAGTAGAATGTAAAATTCCCTAGGTGGTGGTCCAGAGAAGTTAAACTAAAGATTAAAATTTTTTTTAAAAATTATGTAAAGTTGGTTTCATTAAACCAATAAGATATGTTGAGTGGCTAGCTAATATTGTGCCTATAGATAAGAATTTGTGTCAACTGTAAGAATTTAAATACAACCACTTTTAAGGATGTATATATGATGCCAATTGTAGATTTTTTTATAGATGCAATGGTTGGACATTCATTGTTTCCTTTTATGAATTTTTTTGTTATAATCAAATTTGTTAGCCAAAAATGATATTTCCAAAACAAATTTTAGATATCTAGGGTTAATAGGGACATTTGAATGTGTTATAATGCCTTTCGAGCTAAAGAATGTAGGAGCCATTTATCAGAGGGATATGAATGTCTTTCATGATTTGATAGGATGGATTTTGGAAGATTACATATATGATATCATTGTGAAATAAAAAATGTGCAAATTATATCAAGGATTTATAAGAAGCCTTTCATAGAATGAGAATGCATATATAGAAGTTAAACCCCCTAAAATGTTTTCTTTAAAGTAAAAGCAGGGAACTTCCTAAGCTTTTTAGTTACAATAGAGGAATTGAACTAGATAAAAATAAAGAAAAAGTGCCTCAGAATAAAATGAAACTTCAAAGATTTCTAGGTTAAATGAATTACTTAAGGATGTTTATTGCTAGTTTGGAAGGAAAAACAAAAGAATTTTCAAACTTATTAAGGTTGAAGAATCCTAAGGAATTCTGTTGGGATAAAAAGCATCAAATGAAATTTGATAGTATGAAAAAATACCTAATGAAACCTCTAGTATTGATGCCTCTTTGAAAAAGAATTACGTTAAAGTAATATATTTCTATTACAGAAGAATATATTGGGTGTTTATAGGCTTACAGTAATAAGAAAGGACATGAACAAGCTATTTATTATTCAAGTAAATTCTCATACCACATAAAAGAAATATATACCTATCATTAAGTTATGTATGACATTATACTTTGCTTGTTCAAAATTAATGCATTACTTGCTACAAAATAAAAGTTTATATGAGTTCGTAGATTGAATTAATGAAATACATGTTAAATAAGCTAGTCATATTGGGAAATATTAGGAAATGGCTTGCGGCTTTTAAAGATTTCAACTAAATATATTACCCTAAAACATCTGTACAAGTTTAGGTGAATTGGAATTGGGTGATTTTAGTGCAGGGAAGTCAATTGAAGTTAGGATAGTGATAACTACACCAAATAGGACAAAGACTCTTTTCTCCCTTAAAATGGACTTCCTATGCACTAATAATTATGTGTAGTACAAAGGCTTGATAATTGTACTAAAAATTTTAGTTAACTTTAGAGTTAAAGAATTTCTTATTAGAGGAGATTCTCAACTAGCTTTACGTGAAGTGGAAAGGGAATATAAGTGTTGAATTTGACTTTGTTACCCCATTATACTATCATTTTCCAATTGCTAGAATTTTTTGACGTGGTAGAATTTTAGTATATTCCACAAGTAAAATATTGGGAGGCGAACGAATTATCATAGATTGCATCTGTGTTAAAAATGCTTGAAGATTTAGTTCATAGATGCACTATGGTGTAACGATGATCTCACCCATATATTTATAAAAAGGGAATTTCTCTAAAAGTTTTTAATATCTATAAAGAAGTCATGTAGGATTGGAGAATGGAGATAAAGAATTTCTGGAAAATCCTATAAAAAAATTTCAGTCAAACTTAAGCAATAAGCACTTAAGTTTGTGTTGATCGAAGGAGTCTTATTTCAACAAGGTAATAATGGGTATCTCAAAGGCATCCTATTGATGAGATAAGTTTGTGAAGGGGTATATAGAGCATGTTAGTTTGGAATAAAGATGAGATGGCTTATACGATGACATGGTTACTATTAGCCATCAATCTTTAAATATTGTATATTTTACTTTAAAATTTGTAAATAGTGTCAAAAATATGGAAGAATTGAATGAATTCATGTTTCCAAGTTGCATTATATAAGTAAACCATGGTCGTTTGGAGTTTGGATAATTAGTCTTATTAGGAAGATATATCCACCCTCTTCAAAAGGCCCTCATTTTATTGGCCAAAATTTATTTTACTAAATGGGTGGTAGCTTAACCTTTAAAGAAGGTTGATCAAATAGATGTAGCAAAATTCATTGAGGAATAGATTATTCATCAATCTAGAATTCCTCTATAAATAATAAGTTATCTTTCGAATGAGGAAGCTACGGATATCATTAAAGATTATAGGAAACTATTATTGAATTCAACTCCATATGAAGCTCATGCTAATGGTCAAGCTGAAGCATTAAACAAAATAATTATCAAAATCTTGGAAAAATTTTAGAGAAAAATCTTAGATAATGGCATAGAATTCTATCTGAAACCTTATAGGCATATCATACTTCTAAATGTACTATTATAAGAATTATCCCGTGCATTTTAACTTATGGACACAATCCCATTCTCCCTATAGAAATGGTGATGCCATCATTACAAGTGGCTAAGAAAAACATTTTAAAAATATTTGAATATTTAAAGGCAATGTTATTAGAATTAAAGGAATTAAATGAAGTGAGACTTTAGGCATTGAATAACATATTTGTTTAAAAGGAAAAGGTGGTGAAACTCTACAATAAAAGGATCCATAAGTTGGAACTCTAATAAGGGGATCTAATGTGGAAGTTAATCCTATTGATTAGAACAAAAGATAGAGAATGGGAGAAATGGTCTCCAAATTAGTAATGTTCATTTATAATTCTTAAAGTCCTAAGTGGAAATGCCTATTGGTTATCTAATTTAGAAAGTAAACCTCACATACACTTTATCGATGGTAAGTATTTAAATTCTTATATACCTACTCTTTTTGAAAGGTCAAAGATAAAGGAACATGATTAGATTATCAAAATCAAATAAAATAGTTCAAAATAAACATTAAAGAGTAGAGTTCAAAATCCATATAAGACTAACCAGTGGTTAATAAATTAAAACAATAAAAAAGGTTTTAAGTTGGTCTAAGTCGAAGGATCAGCTTTCACCCTATTGGTTGATACAAGAAACCTGTTCCTCTTTAGCTTGCTAGATTTGCTATTTACATAAGTCAAATTCATCTTTTTATAATAACAATGACTTCCCTAACTTCTTAGCCATTCGCTTGACCTCTTTAAACTCCTAATTGAGCCACTAACCATCTTATCTGAGAACTTATTTCTATCTAATCAATTTGATAACTAGTTCATGTTCAATAACGTTATTCTTTAAATAATTGAATTCATTCTTCAACTTTTGAAGTTACACTAGGAGATTCTTGCCTTTAGCCCCTTCTACATCATAGGGACTTAATATTTTAGAGTACATGACCTGGTTATGACAGGACTTCTCAAAAGAAGAAAAAAAGTTTTCAATTTTACTTAGAAATCCTTTAATAACATACATATGAGTTATAGAGACAACATAGGATAACATGCAAAATAAAGAACCACACTAAATCTCGATCAAGAATTACAACTCTTATTGGATGGCAAGTCTCAAAGATTCTTTAACTTTTGATAGTTCCTCAGAGTTAATTGTTAGTGTATTGTTAGAGGGAATGTCAAGAGAAAGATATAAGAAACTTAAATCAAAGACTTCTTCCTGGATATCATTGTCATCCACCCATCTCCTTCCTATAAGATATAAAATAATTTGTTAAATTCTAGCATATTAGAATGAATAACAAAGGAATTCTTGTATCAAATCCAATAAAGTAACCTTATTAATCTTCAACTTAGGATAATTCTTAGTTTTCCTATATTCCAGCTCAAAATGAAGGAAAGGAGTAGGAAGGTATGATGTTATGTTTGGTATAAAAGGGAGATTAAAACTGAAATTCATAATTGAAATATAGGTAAAGATAGTAAAAGGAGGTTTTATACCATCATTAATGTAAACAACTTTCTCAGCCATGGAAAGCGTCCCTTCCACAAGGAAGGATATCTTCAGTTGCAAGATTAGTAATCTTAGTTCTTCAAGCAATTTGGTTGAAGAATAAGTAGACTTTTTAGCAGGACTTTTTCATATTAGAGTTTTGGTTTTCTTAGAGCTTAAATTCATTGGAGACTTCTCTTTTAGCTTTCTTTTAGAAATAACGTTTGAAACCATTTTGTTTTGAGAAGTAGACTTACCTTCCTACTCTTAGCATCTAAAATTCTTAAATTGCAATGAAAAGAGTTAGGTATAAATGTGAAGGAGCTAAAAATACTTAAATTAGAGGGAATATCCTTCAGAAGGGTATAATTTGACTAAGTTACTAACCTCTAAAAGATTTTTAATCATTAAGAATGGTAAGCCTCCGTGTCAACAACACTAGCTATAAATATTTTGCACTTTAGAATGTGATAATGGTCAAAATTTTCCCAAAGTAACTTATCATTGATAGCGCTTCCATCAAAAGGGACTCCTATTAGGTAGTTTATAAAATAAATAGCATTAGGAATTCCCAAAGGAAAGCCAAGTTGCTTATCCTAGATATAAGGAAGATATACTTCAAACCAAGGTCGTAATACAAGGGCCAAGTTTAGTTCTTTATCACCACCAAAAATAAAACTCTCAATAAAGACAAAGAAATTTTTTTGATAAACCATCAAATAAGATGATTTAGAATTCTTAAAAACTCTAAGCAAATAGTGTTACAAAGAATTTGAAAGGAATTTTAAGTTTGCACTCAAAATAAGCCAAAGTTCTAAGGTAATTGAACTCTTACAAATTAACTCAACTTTACCAAATTTATCATGTTTAAGGTGTTTCCCATAAAGGCAAAGTAAACTCACAAAATTCACTAAGTTAGCACAATAGAATGGATAGTAATAAAAAGAGAAAGATGTACAAAGCTTTACAACAAAATTGCCAACCTTTATACTACTCACAATTGATATAAAGGATACAAAAGCTCCAACTCTCTCTAATGAATAAAGCCTTGGCTCAAATGAGCTATTTATATGCTTCTAGAGACTTATTGGGCAAGAATACAAGAAAGTAGTCTCAAGGTCACCAATTTACTAACTTAGTTAATTGTTGACATCCCTAACCACTTTAGGAACTACTTTATTAGTTGATTTACATAACATACCACTATCTCACTTCTAAGTAAATGGAACATGTGTAAAAAGCTTACAAGACACCTCATCCCTATTATTTGTCATGTGTTCTGATAGATGAATATTTGAATATATTTTGACACCCATATTTGATGTATTTTGCTTAATATTTGATACTTAATATGCTTCAAGTGTGTTTACAAGTGATAATTGCCTTTATGGACTTAAAGGAGAAGCAACTGGACAAAAACGCAACTAAAACAGAAAACCCCCAATATTCGCAAGTATGTAGGTAATAAAATTGTAGTATCAAAGGTGTCGATCCCACTAAGATTTGGTGAACTAATCTAGTTCTAAGTTATCTAAGGCCTAAAAGGATTATAAAAAAATAAAAAGTAAACAGAAAAGTAAATTCATGAATATGAATTGATTGGAATTAAAATGTAAAATTAACACACAAGGAATCAAATTAAGCACCACCAAATTAACAATGGAAATCACATAAGGAAGATTAACCGATTATAAGAGGGGGAATTTATCCTATCATCAAATGCTAATATGATTACTTTTGAGTTAATACGGTATCGGTCCTAAACTTTTGAAGGGTGTATTACTCTCTCTCGAGTTGTAATCATTAAACCTAAATCATAACTCCTAATTAAATTGTGGAATTTATAATCTCTCAATTAATAAGAAACCCACAAATCCAATCAGATCTTAAGCCCTCAAATAGATCTGTGTGATCTATTAGATTGTTTAACTCTTATTACCCAATCTAATCATTTTGCTATCGATTCAATCTCTCAATTTGTTACTGAAGCATCAAAATACAACAAATAATTATAAAATTGAATGTAATAACATAAAAAAATAACATTAATATTGATTCAAGAACAAATCCCTAAAGAAGTTTAGAACATCATCATCAAACCCAAATCCATCACTATCAAATCCGTCTTATACATTCAAAAGAAAGAACAGTAAACATGAAATGAAATGTCACTCAGAAGGGTCAGAATAGATAAAAAAGATAGCAGCATTGTAGCCTTGCTTCTCCTTCTTCCTTTCTCCTCCTTCTCTCCTCTTCTTCCTTTCTCCTTGGATCTTTCTCAAAGTGGTAGAAAAATGGAGTTCGCCTTCGGGTTCTTTCTCTTTCTTTATACAGTCTTTTCTATTTTAGGTAAACCCTAGGGGTTTCTCGAGTCTAAAAAGTCCCAAATGTCCCTCGATAAGTTACATTAAGGAGGTTGTTCGTGCTGTCTATTGTGCAGGCCACGATCGTGGCTCTTCATTTAACTCTCTATCACGATTGTGGCTCCCCCTCACTGATTCTATCATGATCGTGGGTCTGGCTCTGGGCTTCCTCCGATTCTCCTCTGTTTTTCCATATCTGCTCTCAAACACGAACGAATAAATCAAGGCACCTCAAATACACAAAATTAAAGCTCAAAAGCATGCTCTAACCTATATATCACTTAAAACAAAAACATTTAACTAAATAACACATTCCCAATATAAACATGCACTAATCTTTCAATTTAACAACTAAACCATGATAAAATACCCACTAAAACATTATGCAACTTACCACTATCAATATTCCCACAGTTAAAATTTTGCTTGTCCTCAAACAAAGACAGAACAAACAAAACAAAAACACAGCAAAACATAACAAACCCATATGTAATAATGGGATAATGACATTAAACTTACAAATTTAACTATAAACACAATCCTTTAAGTTTTTTTAACTTATTAATATGTGAAATCTATGTATGAGTACTTCGGACTAAATATACATACTAATAAGGACTTAATGTCACATTTATTCCCTCCTATCACTTACACACACATATTGACAATTATTTGCTCAATCAAAATTGTAACTATCCCTAAGCGATTGTTCATAATAAATCATGCTATTCACAAGATCAGTAGGATTTATTAAACAACACACTAATTTTGTTAATTTTATTAGCATGAACCTAGCCTTTTGATGTGAAGGCAAACATTTATGATGAATGTCCCTCAGTTACTCAACTAGGCCATATTTTTGTTAAGCAACTTGGTTGAAATGTCATTATAACTTTTTGATGCAAAGGCAAACATTTGTGATGAATGTCCCCTAGTTACTCTGCTACATAACATTCTTAACTGGCTACTAGCTTTATTCATAACCTAATTTGTTTCAAAAAGGGCCAACAAAATAGTTATTAAATTAAGATTTTTTAATATTTTTTTCTTACCTGCCTCATTCCTTGAGCTAATCATTCTCCTGAAAAGGTACTAGCGATGCTAATTATTCAATTGGCCTAAAATTATAAATAAATATGTTAAATTCCTAGAGTGAATGAACTAACATTGTATCCTAATTAATATCCATATTTAACTGAAGCAACCTAGAACACTAATTTCTCAAGCTAATAAAGTTTAGCAACCTAAAGACTATGTTCAATGCTAAATCGATTTTGTTAAATCCTATGCATTAACACATTTACACAGATTGCATCATGCTATCCTACGCAAAAATAACACATAGAATGCAAAATTCACATTCAAATAAAAACATATAATGCATACAACCATCCTTACAGTTGGACAATAAATTGTCCTCAATGTGAGAAGAACAAACAAACAATACATAAGGTGGGAATAAAAATTAACGAAACAAGAGAAACATGAGAACAATTGAAAATAACAATAAAAATAAAATACAAGGGTTAGAGTATAGAACCTTCATGGTGATTGAGGTGGTGATAGTGTTGGTGTTGAAACCATATCCGCTTAACACTATGATTGCTTTCCTTTCTTATAATTGATTCAAGAGAGTAAGAGAATTAGTAATCCAACCCATTCCAGTCATTAAGACTTATTTATAGAATTTAAAACAAATCTAGCTACATAACAATTTAAATCTAACTACTAACGTGCTAAGTTATGGTCATTAACTTGACCGTGCATCCTTGGAAACTCAATTGGGATCAATTATGAGTGACTTGCTTCCACCTTGTTGCCCAATTTCATCTTTGTAACTTATAAATAAGCTACATGTTGGAAGATAATCAGAATGACAACATTGATAATATTAGTGTAACTAATTAAGTTGAGCAATGTCCTTTTTACTAACAAATTGTAAATAAAATAAGGAATAATGAAACTCCTTGAATCTTTTAATGAATCCAGCAATTTGTCCTGTAAGAGGGTGATCTATTCTTGTTCTTCTTCAGTCGCCCTCATCTCTTCTTTTTCTTTCACTTAATGAATAGAGAACTTTATATCTACTTCAAGCTCTATGTCTATTGTCATATGTTTTTCTTCTGCTTGTTCCTTTAAAGATTCAACCACATCAATTTTCCTAAATGAGTCACCCTCCTTCTTCTTGTTTAGTTCTTCAATAAGGTAGGATTTAGCTTATTTTTCCATTAGTGCTTCTAGCTTAGTCTCACTCTTAAGTGTGATAATCTTACACTGCTCTCTTAGATGTACTTATATGTTGTTCAGAAAGTTTTCCACACTTCTCCTACAAAATTCATGAGAAAGCTGTCTCATTTGAATCTTTAAGTTGTGAATAGAAGAGTATGGTCTTCCATTACTTGCTCAAACTTCTCTTCGAGACTCTTCTGGGCTTCTTCCATCTTCATAAGCTTATCGATAATCTTTTCCAATTTAGAATCCTATGAACTGGACTCATCTTATCCTAATAGGTCTTGATGTCTAATTAGGTGTTGGTTGTGTGTAAGTTTTAATAAATAACACTCGATAATCTGCAAGCACACAATTTGTTAGCATAGTACCTATGGTGTCGATCCTACGAGGAGGGATAATCTAATCCTAAAATTTAAGGCCAGAAACAAATATAAAAAATTTAAGATGCAACTAACTAAAATTCAATTCAATTCAATTCTATCAAATTAAATTAAGAATCAATCACTAATATGTATTTAAATGTTGATCTATTTTATCTTATACACTTAGTGATTAATACCTTAGAAATTCTTAGGATGCTCACTTTGATTCATATTTGATTTCAAGTATATTTTAGAAGTGAAGGAATTAAAGTGAACCGAAAGTATGCTCATTGAAGCCATCTTTTCAATTTCTATACTTTTTGTCTTCATAGAGCAAGAATGAGAAGTAATGAAGAAAGTAACGAAAAGAAAATTAAGAATGAGAAGTAATGAAGCAGCTTATGTTTGCATAGATTTTGCATGACCATTACATGTCTATTTGATCATAACATGTTATTATATTCTAAGAGAAGTGTGGAAAATGATGGCTAAATGATGGATGCTGGATAGCTACATATGAAAGGCTAAAACACGTGAGTAGATATTGCTACAAAGCAACTCATTCATGTGAATCATGCAAACTGTCCATTATTTCTATAATCCGTTCAAAACGTAGTTGCATTTGGGAGAATAAAACAAAAAAAAGACATGAAGTGGTGCTACACTAAGTGTGTACTGGTCGGTTAAGAGTGAAGAGGAGTGGAGAGAAAGCCACCTATCCATTTTTTCTACATTTTAACTAACATTTTAGATGTGAAAAAAGGGATATAATTAGAGGATAGCATCACACTACACCTGTCCATCATTATTCTTATTGGAAACCTAACTTTTTCAAAAAGAGGAGAGAAGAGAGTGTTGACTGGGAGAGCTGGGAGGAGGAGAGTTGAAGCTACCATCTTTGTTGGAGAGTGAAGAAAACTTGATGGAGGCTGTTTTATTTGAGTTTTAATGTAGCTAGGAGGCATGAAAGAGAGGAGAAAGTAAGAAGTGGTGTGAGACAAGTGAGCAACTGAGAGCTGCAAAAGAAGAGAGCAATGTCAGAAGAGAAGAAAAGAGAGTTACGTTAAATAAGAAATAGAGAAGAGAAAAGTAGAGCCGTGAACAGTAGCTTGGGCTGACGAATTTAATCCGTCCCATCAAGATATAGTGAAAAGTCATAAAAACAAAGAAGAGAGTCGCAATAGAAATAAAAGAGAACCGAGAGAGCTTGGAGAAGTTACATGAATAGTATAGATGACCACCATCTTTATTTGTCCCATTAGTGAATAGTAACAAAGGGAGAAGAGAGCATTAACATGGAATAGAGTGGACGACTAGGTTTTCTTTATTTTTCCACCACCGAAGGATGGAGAAGATTACTCACACTTGGAGCATAAAAATGGAGATGGAAGGCTAACTTCCCAATGTCGGTTCAACGGGAATATCGACGCCAAGTCACGGTTAAGTTATTTTTATCACTTTAAGGTTGTAATTTTGTAATTTCTTTTTAGATTGTTGTATTGTTGGTGTTGATTTGGTTAGGTTTTCGAGTGAATGATCTTAATACATTATTTTGATTGTTTTATTTCAAACCTATTGCTAAAACATTGAATGTAATCTGTAATCGTTACTTTTGATGTTTGTAAGTAGCATCTAATGATCGTTAATCATTAAGAACAACATAACTTAGGTTAGATGACCCAAACGTTTGAGGTTCTTCCTATATTGATCATTTCCCAATTCGTAATGCGGCTGCCAAATTAAATCTAGAGATTGTATCCTAGGTTAATCGATAGCTAGGATTAATTAACAATTGTATCTTGATTAAACATGACCTAAGGGAAAACTGGGATTAGTAAAACATTCTATTAGTCTCAGATCAATAGTTCGAAGACCGTTGTAAAGACATTAGGATGATGGAATATGCTTGATTGTATTTAGGCCGAGATTGACCCTAGAACTAGACTTTACTTATATTCAACACTTTTCTCATTTTTGATTGCTTGTTTTAATTTGTTTTGATAGTTTACTTTTACTTTAATTTCTAAATTGGTTAGAAATCCAAAAATCCTCCCTTATATTTTCCTTACATCAATTAATTTCATTACGAAAATTAACTGAACATTTCTTGTGGATTCGATCCTGACTCATTATAACTACAAATTTTAGCTTGCAGAGTCAGATAAAATTTTGCAGTGCACTCAACACGCACTAACAACCACGAAAATACTAATTACTAAGCAATTGCAACACACCTAAGAGTCAACCTAAGGAAATTACCAATTGAGAGAAAGGGAATTTTACCTATCTTTAATGCTAACCTAATTGATTATGAATTACTGGATTGTTGGTTCTAGATGATCCTAGGGTTGAGTACTCTCTCTCGAGTTATAACCATTAAACCTAAATCATAAACCATAATTAGATAATGGAGGTCGCAATCTCTCAATTTACAACCTATCTAATTAGTTCAGAAGTTCTCTAATAGACTACCGGAAACCTATGCAAGATCTCTCTTCACACAATTTACTGATTTGAATTAATTCTAATTTCTATTAAATCACCTAACTATATTTAGCCCAATTTAATCATTTTTCATTTGATTCACACTCCTAGTTTGTTATCGAATTATGCAATCATATAATTAAATCACAACAAATCCAACAAACATATAAACAATCAGATTTCATTAATTTAATAATAAAACTCCAAATCTAAGTTTAAAACGTCCTCAAACATTTTAAATGCTATCATCAATTATTTATTCCAATTCTATACAATAATAAAATTGAAATTAAATAGGAAATATAATCTGAACTGATGATGGGAGGCAGTGACGTTGGGAAACTCCTTATCTGAGAAGTACGTCGAGTCAGCTTCTTCTCCTCTTTTCTCTTCTTTCTTCTCTTCCTCAATCTCTCGATGAATTCTCTCTAGGGTTTCTCAAGGTGGCTGATGCAAAAGCTTCCTTTACCTCTATTTCTTATTCTTTAAATATCCTTTTACATTATGAGCAACCCTACGATTTTTTCGAGTTTCAAAAGGTTGAAAAAATCCTTCAAAACTTGACGTTTTTTAGTGTCTACCCACATCTGAACCTTCTATTATGATCATGGAATGCAGGTCATGATCATTGGTTGTTCCTTGCGCTCCTATAACGATCATGGCACGCAGACCACAATCATGAGCTAACTTTGGTGTTTCTGCCACGATTGTGGCCTATTGTGCTATGATTATAGGTTGTTGTTTTGGCCCGATTGTCTCTGAAACTTTTCTATTCTTTGATGTTGACCCTGAAGTACTAGAAAACAGATCAAGGTACCTCAAAAACATAATATTTATGCTCAAAGACTTGTATTAACCTACAAAACACTTAAAAAATAATTAACAAATTAACACAATTCTAACCTAAACAAATACTAAATGATTAAATTAATAGCTAAACACATATCAAACTTAGCCCTAAAACAAGATGAAATTCATACTTATCAATGTTCCATGTAAGTCCTTACATTGTTAAACCAACAAAAATCTGGGTGGGGTGCCACCCCGGATAGTACGTGTTTAAATAAGGATGATGAATTGCTTGACCAAATTGTGCTTTATTGAAGTCCGCATTGGTCCTTTGCTCTCCTTAATGTATTTCCTCCACCATCTTTCTCTCTATCTCTTTTTAGCATTTAATTTTGGGGATTCCTCATTGTTGCCTTGTGATGTCCAAATTGATGTGTCTTCTACTTTATGCCCAAACTTCCTTCTCTTATTTATTTCTTTATTGCATTTTTAATTAATTTATTGTCATTGGTTACCCCAACTATAAGAGATGTTGAAAATTCCTTAGACTAAAAGAATTCAACTAATTCTACCAACTCTTCGACAATGACACCAAAAACTTGTTGAGCAGGTTTTACTTCTAATAAAACCCATAATATTTGCAACTATACGAGTTGTAAACTTATAGTATTAAAGGTGTTGATCCCACAAGAAGTTGGTAATTCTAAGTTATCTAAGGCCTAAAAGGATTATTAAAAAAAGATAAAAACTAAACAGAAAAGTAAATTCATGAATATGGATTGATTGGAATTAAAATGTAAAATTAACATACAAGAAATCAAATTAAGCACCACCAAATTAATAATGGAAATCACACAAGAAAGATTAGCTGATTATGAGAAGCTAGATTTATCCTATCATCAAATGCTAACATGATTACTTTTGAGTTAATACGATATCGGTCCTAGACTTTCGAAAGGTGGATTACTCTCTCTCGAGTTGTAATCATTAAAACCTAAATCATAACCCCTAATTGAATTATGGAATTTAAAATCTCTCAGTTAACAAGAAACCCACAAAGCCAATTAGATCTTAAGCCCTCTAATAGACTGCTAGGTCCTCACATAAGATCTCTCTTCATATAAATTTCTGATTTGATTACCTACATGATCTATTAGATTGTTTAACTCTCATTACCCAATCTAATCATTTTGATATCAATTCACTCTCTCTATTTATTACCGAAGCATAAAAATACAACAAATAATCACAACACTCAATGTATTAACATCAAAAGAAATCACATTAACATTGATTCAAGAACAAATCCCTAAAGAAGTTTAGAACATCATCATCAACTCAATTCCATCACTATCAAATCCATGACATTTAAAAGAAAGAACAATAAAGATAAAATGAAATGTCACTTGGAAAGGTTGGAATAGATCAGGAAGATAGAAGCCCTGCTTCTCTTCTTCCTTTCTCCTCCTTCTCTCCTCTTCTTCCTCTCTCCTTGGATCTTTCTCAAAGTGGCAGAAAAATTGAGCTCCCCCTAGGGTTCTTTCTTTTTCTTTTAGTCATTTGGGAGGCAATTTCCAAACATGGAGAATGTCCAAAAGGGACAATTTTGTTCTAAAGAAGTTGGAATTATGAAGAAATCATTGAAATATCCATCGAGATACAAGATCAAGCCTCTACATTATAAGAACATTCGATCGAAGACAATTAGGGAGATTTAGAATTACGAACTGATTGTTTTCAATTCCTTTTTCTTTCTGTTTATATTTGATTTCATGTTTGATCATGTGTAACTAAACTTTCAGTTAGTATTTAGGTTAGATGATCCATATGTTCATACTTTGACGTGATTTGATTCCATTATTATTCAATTGGTTCAATTGATTATTGTGATTTGATTACATGTTTTATTGATAATCTGATTTCATACATAGAGATTAAGTAATCCTAGTGTGAATAGATCTACCATAATTAGGAGTTGATTGCAACCCTAAAGATAAATTGACATAAATATTCTGGTTTGGGTTAAACCTAATAGAGGGATTCAAAAAATTGTAAGGCAATCCTATAAGATTTGACCTGAGTAATTTGATTGGAGACCTTAGGATTAGTTATTATTAGTCTCAAGATCATCTACTAGCATATCATAGGAGTCTCCACTGTCTAGTAAATCATCAAAACAATTGCATGATAAATGATCAATTTTTTAAGGGTTTAAGGGGATTCGAACCTAGATACTAATTTCTGATAATGATAGTTTTCTATGTGAATTCCACTGTCTTTGCACTTATTATCATTTCCTGTTTCTTTAATTGTTTTAGTTTTTCTTTTCTTTTTATTAAAAATCTATAATCAATTCGTAGGCTAGATAATAGGGAAAGGGTAATCACTAGTACTCATAGTCTTCGTGAGATCGAACTGTACTTGATGGTACTAGCTATAGCTATGCCGTGCACTTGCGATTTATTACAATATTGATTATCACGAAATAGGTCAATCAAGTTTTTGGTGCCATTTATGGGGACTTTGATATTAGAAAAGCCCAAATACTATTACTCTAGCCATTTTCATTTTATTTTATCTTTGTTTTTATTTTATTTTATTTTTCTTTTTCTTTTATATTTGTTTTCTTTTATTTTTTATTTTATTTTATTGTATCTCATTGTATTTTTGGCTTATTAATTTAATTATCTTTTGAATTTCTTTACTTAATCTTGAGTTTGTGGTTTATTGTAGGAATTATGATTCATTGTCATATCCACAGCTCACAATGGAAGGATAAGGTGGACAATATTTTTATAAAAGCCAAAATATATGTTCGTAAACTACAACATTACCATATAGGAGACTGAACATATGCTATCAACCTCATGGTGTAGTATATGGGAAAAAGTATAGTTATGGATAGAATAATCATGATCTAGCTAAATGCTTACAACACCAAGTATCCTTATATAAAGAGACAAATTTGTAAGATAAATTAATGGAAGCCATTGTTGAAATGAAAGCTGACCAACACAAATTTGAGAGTGAAGAAAAGTGATCCGCTTTGTCTTTCGATTTTACCCTTGGAGGTCGAATCAAAAATTGAATTCCAAGGATTGCAATATAGAATGCAACCGCAAGTCATCTCATTTAATTGGAACCTAATGCAATGGATCTAAGCTAGCCTAAAGGACATGAAATGCAACTAAATTGGTTAGGAAAGGGGTTTTGGTTCTTTGGAGAACTAACAAAATTAAACTAATTGAAAGGGAAGTGTGTTAAAAAATATTTTTGGATTTTTGGGAATAAGAAATCGAAGGTTAAAACAATGATCAAATATGATAAAATCCTCTTGAA
>JAOQMS010020111.1:0-15796 GCA_027563885.1 Erythroxylum longipes | reverse complement strand
GTATCGAATGGCACATGGTTATAATTAAAGTGAAATAGTTTGTGTTATTGATTTTCTACACTTTCTGTTTATGGTTTTAAAAAAAATGCATACCGACTTTTAAGTGTTAAGTGATGTGGCACGCCACCCTCGTGGGGCACGGATTCGAATATCACCATCGATATCGGGTTCGGGTCCAGCGGGAGTGGGTGTTACAAGTAACGCATACATGAAAGTTGAAATTATAGATCAAAGTTTGCAAGAACAAGTTGAGAGTTGCATAGCAGAACTGCAGTCGTTGGAAGTAGAGGCTGACAAAGAATATCAGAATCCTGAATCTAAAGAAGGTGATGAGATGGAGGAGGTAGATGTTCAAGTGCACCAAGACAAGTTAGTTCGCATGGAAGCACCCACAATACCATCTTCGGAGAAACCTCCAACATTAGAGCTTAAACCTTTACCCACACACCTCAAGTATACCTTTCTTGGTGAAGGTCAAACATTACCAATAATAATTTCCAAGGTGGTGGAAGTTGTTAAGAAGTGGGTTAAAGCCATTAGATTGCTGACATTCAAGGAATAAGACCAAATATCTGCATGCACCTAATAAACTTAGAGGAAGGATGTAGAACCGTGAGGGAGCGTCAATGGAGACTGAATCCTAACATGAAGGAGGTGGAAAAGAAGGAGATCATAAAACTCCTAGATGTAGGGATAATTTATCCTATCTGTAATAGTGAATGGGTCAGCCCAGTACAATGCATAACTAAAAAAGGTGTAATGACAGTGATAGAAAGTGATAGCAGAGGAATAATTTCAACAAGAATAGTCACAGGATAGAGAGTATGTATAGATTATCACAACCTCAACTCAGTGACTAAGAAAGATCACTTTCCTCTTCCATTTATAAAACAGATGATAGAAAGGGTAGCTGGCCATTCATTATATTGCTTCTTAAATGGATACTCAGGTTATAATCAAAATTTCATCTACCCTGATGACCAAGAGAAAACCACATTCACTTGCCCCTACAGTACCTTGGCGTACAGACAGATGCCTTTCAGACTTTGCAACCCCTCATCCATATTTCAGAGATGTATGATGTCCATCTTCACTGACATGATAGAAGACATAATGGAGGTGTCCATAGATGATTTTTTAATCCTTAGAGATTCTTTTGACATGTGTCTGACTAACTTGGACAGAGTTCTTCAGAGATGTGAGAAGTCACACTTAGTGCTAAACTGGGAGAAATGTCATTTTTTGGTGCAAGAAGGGATAGTGTTAGGACATAAGATCTCACATCAGGGATTTGAAATTAACAGAGCAAAAATAGAGGTGATAGAGAAACTTCCATCGTCAAGCAATATAAAAGGGGTGTGAGGATTTTTAGGTCATGCAGGATTTTACCATTAATTCATTAAAGACTTTTTGCAAATTGCAAGACCTTTGACAAACCTTTTAGTCAAGGATGTTCCCTTCTTATTTGATGATACGTGTATGTCTGCATTGAACACCTTGAAGGAGGCATTAATATTAGCGCCAATTTTATCACCACCAGACTGGACATTTTCGTTCAAAGTTATGTGTGATGTAAGTGACCAAGTCATAGGTTATGTTTTGGGCTAAAGGAAAGATAAGAAGCTGCATGTAATCTACTATGCTAGTAAGACTCTCACAAGACCCCAACTAAATTACACCACTATAGAAAAGGAATTACTTGCAGTAACATACGCGTGTGATAGGTTTCAACATTATCTTTTGGGTTCAAAGAAAATTGTATTCATCAACCAATTAAAATACCATTTCAACAAGAAAGATGCAAAACCTAGGCTCATTCGATGGGTGTTACTTTTGAAAGAATTTGGTTTAGAGGTAAGAGATAAAAAGGGAGCAAAAACTGTGGTTGCAAACTACTTATCCAAACTTGAGGGGGGGAATGCAAGCCAAGTATTGACATTAACAAAAATTTCCCCGATGAAACTTTGATGCTACTTGAGAGCTTAACTACACCATGGTTTACGGATATCGCCAATTATGTTGCCAGTGGTAAACTATCGTTAGATCTCTCTTACCAATAAAGGAAATTCTTGCATGACTGTAACCGTTATATATGGGATGAACCAACCCTATATAGAGCTTGTGCAGATGGGTTAATGTGACATTGTGTTTTGGATGAGGAAATGTTATACATCCTAAATCAAGGTCATGAAGGCTAATATGTTGGGCATTATAATGCCAACAAAATAGCGGCTCAGATATTAAAGAGTGGATTTTATTAGCCACAGTTGTTTAAAGATATGCAGACTTACGTGGCGCAATGAGATTGATGCCAGAGAATAGGTAACATTTCCAAGAGGGATGAAATGCCTTTATCTAACATTCAAGAAGTAAAACTATTCAATGTCTGGGGCATTGATTTTACAGGTCCATTCCCATCTACGTTGACTATATTTTATGTTAGGGAATATGTATATTTTAGTAGGGGTTGAATATGTTTCATGTTAGGCTGAAGCGATAGCATCTCCAACCAACGATAGGAAGGTAGTACAGAAGTTTATTAAATGACTATTTAACCGATTTGAAGTTTCACGTACAATAATAAGTGATCAAGGCACACATTTTTGCAACAGGTCTTTTGATGCCCTCTTAAAATGATATGGAGTGCACCACCAAGTTGCCACACCTTACCATCCGCAGACTAGTGGCCGAGTGGAAGTTGTTAACCAGGAGTGTAAACAAATCCTAGAAAAGACAGTGAACAACTCCAAAAAGAACTAGCTAGCAAAGTTAGATGATGTCTTGTGGACCTATACGATAACTTTTAAAACACCAATTGGAACAACTTCGTATAAGATCATGTATGGGAAAGCATGTTAGTTGCCAGTAAAATTAGAACATCAAGCCTACTGGGCGATTAAGCCATTAAATTTTGATTGGAAACAAGCTAAAGAAAAGAGACTTCTCCAACTAAATAAACTTGAAGAGTTTTGTTTTAATAAGAAAATGCCAAACTCTACAAGGAAAAGGTTAAGAAATGGCACAATGCTCATCTCAAGCAAAAGGAATTCAAAGTAAGAGACATTGTTATATTGTATAATTCACGGTTGAGGCTATTTCCAAGAAAGTTAAAGTTTAGATGGAGTGCACCATTTATGGTCATTCAAGTTTTTGATCATAGGGCCCTCACACTAGAAAATGCTAACAGGGAGACTTTTAAGGTCAACGGGCATTGTTACGAGCTTTATTTTGGGAGAGCAATTCCCAAAGATAAGGAAGTGATTTCCTTATCTCTAAATAATTAAGATGCTTTCTTGGACGTAAGGTCAAGCTGAGGACTATAAACTAGCAAGTTTGAAAATGTTAGGTTAGTTAGATTTATTTTCAATAAAACGTAAGTATTTTGTGTTGTCTCTGAGGCTAACCATCCCTACCTCCATCTCAGTGAGATTTATGTCTAACCTAATTTTTCTTATCCAAATTACCCTTCAGTTCTATCTTGTTTTTATGTTTATTTTTTAATTTCCATTTACTTTAAATTTCATCTTTTCGTGTCTTTTATGTGCTTGTTTGTTCTCTTCCCACATTGAGGACAATGTGTCAATCAAGTGTGGGGAGGGGTTAGGTGTTTTGTTTTTATATAATTTTACATATTGTATGATACTGTTATGTTGCATTGAGTGAATTGTTTGAATGTGTAAATGGCTTAGATGGATTAAAATTCATTTAATTTTGAACATAGTCTATTAGGTTGTGAATAATAATTAACCTGAAAAATTAGTCAATTGGGATTCTTTGGATAAAATATACAGTTAGTGTAAGTTTAGCACCCTCTAGATTCTCACATTCATTCATAATTTGAGGCCTTTCAACTCTTGTAGCTTAACTAGTAATTTTCATGGAAATGAGTAACTGAAAACAACAAGATAGGTAAAATTGAAAAAAAATTAATTGTTTTATTAAATAAATCACTATTCTACTGACCTTTGGGTTATGAATAGAGCTAGTAGCCAGTTGAAAATGTGATAATAGCCGAGTAACTGGATCTACATGCATCACAAATGTGTGCCTTTACGTCAAAAAGCTATAATGACGTTTCAACCAAGCTGTTTAATAAACATGATTTAGTCGAGTAACCAGATCGACATTCATTACCAATGTTTGCCTCCACATAAAAAGACTAAGTCCATATTCAAGAAAATAATAATGGAAAATAATGTGCTTTCTTAATAACCTACTAGACTTGTAATAAGCTTGACTTTTCATGAAAATATACTTAGGAACAGTTACAAGTATGAAGGACCAAAGAATTATCAATGTGCATGTGCAATTAAAAAGGGTAAATAAATTAAAACTTGGATTTTGATTAAGTTGCATATTTAGTTCAAAGCTCCTAGACACAGATTTTGCATGCTAATGGTTTGATATAACTTGAATGATTATGTTCACGATTAAATTTAATTTATGAAGTTGAAGTCGTAGTCTCATTATTGCATTACATGTTATGTGCTCTTTGTTTTGTTTGCTTGTGGACAAGCAAACATTTAAGTGTAGGGATGTTGATAGTTGTTAATTGCATTATGATTTAGGGTTTAATTTGTTAGGTATTTAGTGTTAAATTGAGTGTTTAGTGTGTATTTAGGTTTTAATTGTGTTAGTTTATGTGTTTTTATGGGTTAGTATGAGTCTTTGAGCTTAAATGTTATATTTTTTTAGGCAACTTGATGTGTTTGTTAGTGTTTCAGGATAAAAGGCGAAGAACAGAGAAGTATCGAAGAGTTTCGGGCCAAAACCATGGCCCACGATTGTGGCATAATAGGCCACGATCATGACAAAAAGAGGCGAGCCATCAGGACCCAAGCCAAGATCATACACTTTGGTCACAATCGCAATAAAGAGCTCTGATCCAAGCCACGATCATGCACTTTAGGCCACGATCGTGCACTTTGAGCCACGATAGGTGCCAGCCATGATCGTAGCAGGTAGGGACACGATCATAGCCTGCATCAAGCAGACGGGAAAAAACTGAAAACATTAAATTTAGAGGGACATTTTAGACCATTTTGACCCGAATCAACCCTAGGGCTTCAAAAATATAAATAGAACATCAAAGAACAGAAGAGGAGCTTTTAATTAGCCACCAAAAATGAAATCCTAAAAGAAAGAACCTTGAGAGATCGAGAAAGAGACGAAGGAAGAGAGAAGAGGAAGACGATGTATACACGACATGCTTCCCAGAATAAGAAGCTTTCCGAATTCAAGGCCTCCCATCATTCATTTGAGTTCTGTTCTTATGTATTTCAGTTTTACTTGATTATAGAATTGGGATATATAGTTTGATGATAGAATTACAATTTGATTGATGTTCTATACTCAACTTTGGATTATTATTTTTGATTTAATGAAATCTGATTGTTTTATGTGTTTATTGAATTAATTTTGATTTAATTCTACACTTCATATCTCGATAATAAACTGAGAGGGTGAATCGATAGAAAACAATTAATTTGTGCTAATGAGAGTTGGGTAAGTTAATAGATTTAGAATTAGATCAAGTTGGTAAATCTTGTGTAGATAGATCACATTTAGGTTTCCAATTGTTTATTAGAGAAATTAAGAACTAATTAGGTTTTGTATAGGTTGTTAATTGAGAGATTAAAACTTCCCATAATATGATTAGGGTTTATGCTTTAGGGTTTAATTATAACTTGAGAGAGAGTAATTAACCTTAGGATCATCTAGAATCATTAATTCAATAAATCGTAATTGGTTAGGTCGTCCTTAAGGATAGATAATTTTCCCTTTCTCTCTCATTAGGTTGAATTTGAGGGTGTGTAATCATTGTTCAACAAACCTATCAATTTACATTAATTGATTTTCAATTTCAATTTAAAATTATTAATTGTTGTCTTGATTGTTTTTATTTAAATGTTAATTGTCAATTATTGTTTTGTTAGTTTATTTGGTTTATTTGTTTTAGTTAGTCTTCGGGTTAAAATTCATTATCTGTTAAATATTAGTTTAATAGTCTCCAGCCTTAGATTTTAGGATTAAATTACCCTCCTCATGGGAACGATACCTTAGGTACTACGCCAACGACCCGTGCACTTACAGAAATATCAATTTTATAAATATTGAAATTTGTCATAAGTAAACCGTCGATCAGCAAGCTATCAAAATGGGAGATATAGTTCCTGTTATTGATGACGTTGAATTATGGACTAATGTTGACAGAAGAAATGCACAGCTAAATGCTAAGGTAAGATATCATCTAATTTGTGCAAACTTTCTAAAAGAATATGAAAAGATATCTTATTGTTCTATAGCAAAGAAAATTTGGGACAAGGTTCAAGTTACTTTTGAAGGAACAAATGAGGTAAAAAAAAAGCATAGGATAAGTCTTTTAGTGCATCAATATGAAACTATTAGCATGAAATAAGGAGAAAGCATAGAAAAATTCTTTGGACGATTCAACAACATCATTACAGCATTGAAGAACTTAGGAAAGATATATCCCCATGATGAGCTCTTAACAAAGATCTTAAGGTCACTACCAAAAGAATGGAGACCCAAAGTAACAGCTCTAGAAACTGCAAAGGATCTAAACACTATTTCACTTGATTAGTTAAGAGAAAATTTGATGATCCATGAGATAGAGCTTTGACAAGATGAAAGATCATCCTACAAAAGAGGAATGGCCTTGAAAGTTGTTGACGATACAACTCCATCAAATGGTGATGAAAGCGACACTAAATTGCAGATATATTGAGATGATGAATTCAATTTTATGGTCAAAAAATATGCAGGCTTCTACAAAAAGAAGCTGATAAAGAAAAGACAAGGAAATAAGAAAACTGGAAACAATAGGTTCCTGTCAAAAGGCAATAGTAGCAGTTCTTATAATACCTAAATTATATGTTATCACTATAAGAATCCTGGACACACCAGACTAGAATGTCTCCTTCTTCTTCAAAAGGAAAAGACTAGAAATAAAAAATCCAAAAAGCAATCTATGAATGCAGCTTGGTCTGATCAAGATTTTGAAATTTTTGATGAAGAAGAGTATGAAGAAGTAAGTAATGTTTGCTTAAATTGAATTTAATGAATTATGAGATACATATCATGAACTGTATCCTCATTTTAAAAAGTTAACTATGCATTATTTTAAAGAGATTAAGAAGTTTTTAAAACAATGATGCATCATTAAAGAATAAAATTAAATCATTAGGATTACTGAATAGAAACATATTATCTAAGAATATATCTCTTGAAAGTGATTGTAAGAAAAAAGTTTCTGAAAATGAACATTTGAGAAAATGGGAAAATGATTCTGAAAAGGTAAAACAGTTAGAAGAAAAGATTGTTGTACTAGAATTTGAAAAAGAGAAATTTGCTAAAAAAAATCGTATCTTTAGAAAAGGATTTAGTAAATTTCATTGATAGAAAAAATAATCTTGATGCATTGCTTTGCAATGGTAAAGGTGTCTTTGATAAGGTAGGAATAGGATATAATGAAAACAACAATATCAACCTACACAAGAATTTATTTGTTAAAAACAATAGTAGTTATGATCAAAATAGGAGGAACTTGATGTTTGAAAAAAATGATAGTAACCTTCATTCATTTCTTTTGTGCTTCTAATATGGGAAACATACACATATTATTCATTCTTACAATATTCATAGAATGAAGAAATTATTTGAAATACATGTTTGGAGACCAAATGGTCAAATTACTAACTTGAAAGGACTCAGAAAAGTTTGGGTACATAAATTAAGATAATATATTTTGCATATATGCTTTAGAAAAGTTACAAGAGAAAATCAATGGATAGTTGACAGTTGTTTTTCATGACATATGATAGGTGAAATATCACATTTTAACTATATTGAAAGCAAAGATGCAGGTAATATTGTCTTTCCTAACAAAATCACGACAAAGTTCATATAAATTGGTAAAATCGGTGCTTCTAATTCTACTTCTACAGATAATGTTCTCTATGTTGATGGTTTAAAATACAACCTACTGAGTGTAAGTCAATTATATGATAAGGGATACACAGTCACATTCTATGGATCTCATTATGAAATAATTAATAATAATAATAATGTTGTGTTTGTTGGTCCTAAAAATCAAAATATATATTATGCTCAATTAAAAGACATATCTTCCAAAAAAGTTAAAGTGTTTTGTATCTCTAGAAAAGGACTCATGAATCTAGCATAGAATATTTAGACATGCTAGCATGAACATTTTATCAAAAAAATGATTTATTAAGAGGATTACCAAACTTAAACTTTGAAAATAATCAGGTTTATGAAGCATGCTTAAAAGGAAAACAAGTTAGAAGTAGCTTCCTACTCAAGAATGTTGTATCTACCAACCAACCATTTGATCTTATACACATGGATTTATTTGGTCCTATTAGAACTCAAATTTTTAGTGGAAAACACTATGATTTTGTTATAATAGATGATTGTTTTAGATTTACATAGGTTTATTCTCTAACAAATAAGGATGGTGCTTTTAAATTTTTTAAGAAGTTTTGCAGGAAAATTTAGATTGAAAAAGGGTACTGCATTACTTCAATTCGAAATGATTATGGAGGAGAATTAGACAACAGAAAATTTGACGATTTCTCTTATGACAATGACATAACTCATAATTTCTCATGTTTAGGAACTCCTCAGTAGAATGGAGTTGTTGAAAGGAAGAAGCTTAATGTTGCATATTTTCAACCTTTTGGGTGCAAATGTTTTGTATTAAACAATGGTAAGGACAACCTTGGAAAGTTTGATGCAAGATATGATGAAGCTATATTTCCAGGATATAACATAGTCAACAAAGGATTTAGAGTCTACAACAAAAGAGCTAAGAGGATAGAAGAATCAATACATGTAGTATTTAACAAAGCATTACCCTCAATAAATGTTGTTGAATCAGATGATGAAACTATTCCTTTAGTTTTTAAAGATAAGACAAAAACTCAATCTACACCAGTGGTGCCCTCAGATTCACAAGATCAAGAAGGTCCTTCTAAATCTAGGATAGAGAAAGCTCCTACTACATACACATCCCAGTAGGAACCTATCCAACAAAAGACTTCAGATGTTTATAGGAAAAGGACACCAAGAGAATATAGAGGACTCGATACACTTCAGTATATTCTAGAAGACGCTTCAGAAGGTCTAAAGACCAAAACCTCCTTCGAAAACAGTTATGTTGCCTTTGTTTCATAACTAGAACTAAAGATTATGGAAGGGGCACTTGCTGATGAAAACTGGACTGTAGCCATGAAAGATGAACCAAACCAGTTTAATAAGAACTAAGTTTGGAATTTCGTGTCTTATCTACAAAACAGGTCATTCATTGGAACTCTTAGGTATTTCAAAATAAACTTGACAAAAATGGTAAGATGGTAAGAAATAAAGCTAAATTTGTAGCTTAAGGATATAATCAATAGGAAGGTATTGATTATTGATTTTGATAAGACTTATTTTACTTACCTTTGCTTGTTATAAAATTTCAAATTATATCAAATAGATTTAAAAAATTCTTTTCCAAATGGATTTATTAATGAAGAAGTCTTTGTTAAGTAGCCTCTAGGTTTTGAGAACATAGACTATCCATATTATGTGATGAAATTGAAAAAAGCTTTGTATGGTCTAAAGCAAGATCCTCGAACATTGTATGATAGGTTAAGTAACTTCTTGCTTAAGCATAACTTTGAAAGAGGAAAGGTAGAGAACTTCATTTATTAAGAGGAAGGAAAGTGATATACTTATAGTTCAAATATATGTTGATAACATAATATTTGGTGCTACTAATCCATCTTTTTGTGAAGAATTCTCATCTTTAATATAGGGGGAGTTTGAAATGAGCATGATGGGAGAATTACCCTTTTTCCTTACATTATAGATTAAGCAAATAGAAAAAGGAATCTTTATTAGTTAAGACAATTACACAAAGGAACTTATCAAGAAATATCGTTTTGAATATGCCAAACTAATGGGAACTCCAATGTATACTGGAACTAAGCTTGATAAGTATGAAGATGACAAAGCTACTGATGAAACAAAATACAGAGGAATGATTGGTTCACTTATATATTTCACAAGTTCAATAATTGATATTATGCTTAGCATATGTCTTTATGCACACTTTCATTCAAATCCCAAAGAATGCCACCTTCAAGAAGTTAAAGAGTATTTTTCATTATCTTCTTAGAACTATGGATTTCGAATTATTGTATCCAAAAACAGATTCATATGAAATTGTTGGCTATTGTGATACAGATTATGTAAATGACAAAGTTGACATGAAAAGTACAAACGGTTACTGTCAATTCTTTGGTGGATGTTTAGTTTCTTAGTATTCCAAAAAATAAAATTACACAACACTCTCAACAATTGAGGCAAAATATATAGCAGTCGCTAGCTGTTTTGCTTATAAATTATAGACGAAACATCAACTTTAGGATTTTTCTCTAAACTTTAGTCATATTCCTGTAACAACACAAGTGCAATTAATTTGTCTAAAAATCCTATGCATCATTGTAAGACTAAGTATATAGAAGTTAAGCATCATTTTATTAGAAGGAACTATTAGATTATTACATGTTAATACTAAAAATTAAGTAGCTGATATCTTTACTAAACCAATTTTGAAAGATAGATTTTGTTTGTTATAAAAATAGCTTGGTATGTGCAGATTATCAGACATCTAACACTATTTAAAGATTTTCTTCTAATTTTGTAGTTGTTAGAAGTCTTCTTTAAATATGTTTATTTAAAAGGCTCCTTTGATTGTATAGAAAGCCTCTACTAGTTTTTAAAGAGAAAGAGTAACCTCATTCAAAGATAGCCGTCACTAAAACGATATCATTTCATCTATTTAAAAATTCATATGTGTAGTAATATTAGACTTTTTTTACAACTGACATAAGATACAAAAGAGATTATACCTCCCTCTGAGAATGTGTACGATCTTTCATCTTCACATGAAACCATCTTTTAAAAATTGTTTGGTATATCTCAAAACGACTCCTTTCTTCATCTTATGTTCAACACTAATTGCAGCTCCTTCTATCTCACTACAATCAAACTCTCTTCTTTGGAAATATCTTCGATAATTTCCAGCACCTTCTTTTTTTCAAAAAATGACATGAACAAATTCCAAGGGTTAAAAGAAATCTTTGACACTAACTGCTAGCCATAGCGAAACTCTCTGCCATAAACAAGAGTCTAAAACTCTTGCTTTTGAATCTTCTTCTCTGTCACCAATTACAGGATCACTAAACACCTCCACCAAACCTATTTCTATCTCTTCTATTAAAAAGACCCTATTTTTAAAAGCATCTATTCAAGACACTCCATTATATGCACTTGAGAAAAAGTAAAAGATTTTGGCATCACCTGAAGAATCAACCTCTGATTCATCCACTGGACATAATGAATCAACAAAGAAGTGGTATGTTTTTAATTATGAGGAAGAAATTCTTAACAACTCAAACCCTTGCTTGTTAGAAGAAAAAAAATGAGAAGAAAAAGAAAAAAGCAGAAGAAAAAGAAGAAGGAAAAGAAAAAGAAAAATCTTTAAGTGAAGACAAAACATACTCTTATGAGAAGAGTCTCTAGTAAGGGGAAGCTAATGAAGAAGGTATGATTCCATTCTCCTTCTCCAGTTTCAAGATCTCCATCACTTTCACCTTCAATGCCTACTCTCACTCTACTTACTCCCATTCCACCCACTCTTACTCCCAAAATCTCTACACCACCACCATCAACTACTCCTCGACCTGGTTCCATAGCTAAAATATTGCCTGAAGAACACTGGAACAATAATGATGATGATTCAGATGAAGAACTCGTTCATTTGGTTAGGCACCCACTAACTAAAGGAAGTCTCCTAATGAAGGATGAGAAAATTCTTATAACTAAAAAACAAATAAACTATAAGGAAGAACTGAGAAAGAAAAAGTTTCATTAGAAAGGAAAAAGGGAGAAATAAGAAAAGGCAAGGAGCCTATGTTTAAAGAAGCTACAGAAGATCCCATCACTAGGAAAGAATCTCTATTTAAAGAAATAAAGTTTCAACATAGAAAAGGAAAATCTTTAGCTCCACAAAAAATGTTTCGATTGGTGGAAGCAAAAGTGCAATATAAAATAAGTTACAAGAAAAGAAAGGTTGTTACTAGACAAATTCTACAAGTTATATTGTTTGATGACATAGGTATTCTTTTTTTTTTTTGCTTATTTTGAATCTGTTGGCTGGCGCAATTTTTTGAACTTGCATGAAATTGTTTGTGATGATCTGGTAAAACCATTTTACATAAATATAAGAAAGGAAATCATTGATGGTAAGTTGGCGATTGTCTCCTAGGTTAGAGAATGTAAGATTCTGCTAACTAAAGAAATTTTAGGGAATCTACTGGATATTGCCCCAATTGGAGGAATTGACTTCGTATGCCATAAGTGGGATGTCACTAATTTAGATTTGGTTAAAGTTGTTCAAACAATATGAATTAATACTGAAAACACCCAAGATGATTGACCCTGGTGCCAATAATTGAACCTTCTTCAGACATATCTTACATCCCTCCTGCTACATCCATCTTTCCAAGGTGCAGTTTAGTTAAAAGACGTAGTTTATTAGACACTTATGTTATCTACAACTTGTTGAAAGGCAATCAAATGAACCTTTCCTTAATGATTAAACATTTTATGTTGGATAAAGAGAGTCATAAAAATACTAGAGGGTGACTGCTTTATTGGATCTTTTTAACTAAGATATTTGCATAATATGATGTGTCTTTTGATGATCTGGAATTGTATAAGCCTAGAAAATTTCATTCATCTATTCCATTCCAATTTGGATATAAAATAAAAGACAGCATTTGGGTGGAAAAGAATTCAGGAAGAGTAGTAAATGTCTTGGGTCCCGCCTTAATGCAACAGCCTCCTATCAATCCTTTATAAGCCAACAATCTAGATATCCAAACACAACTAAGGGAATTTCTACTACATCAAGATCAAATACAGCATCAAATCAAGGTGTTAGCCCCGAATTTTTTATTTATTTAAGCATGATTTAAATGAATTATAAGGTTTTTATAAATTAAGTTTTTGGAGTTTAATTACTATGTTAATGTTAGGAGGATTTTTATTATATGGTTTAGTTGTATTAAAGTAGTAAGAAAGTTGAAGGGTATTTTTGGAAGATCACTTAAGGTTAAAAGAACATAAGCTTATAAGGAAGAGTAAAATGGACTTTTTGGGCTCATTAAGGATAAAAAGAGGAAGAAGAATGGTTTTCTTGCAATTGAAGAAGAAGAAAACGAAAATTAAAGAAAGGAAGAGAGAGTGTCGTGGGAGAAGAAAAAAGAAGAGAATGCTAAACTAGGTTTCCAATTTTCTTAGTTTTAAAAAGTGATTTTGAAGTTGTTCAAGAAGGAAAAAAGAAAGAGGAAGATTATAGCATCCATTTGAGCTAAGAGACTCATTAATTAGTGAAGATTCAAGTTAAGTTTATGTTTAAACTTTTGGGATTTCTGGAAGGGTTTTGGTTCATGAAGCTTAAGAAATGCATGGGTTTAAGTATTCTAGGATCAATTTTGACATATATATTTCTTTGGGTTCTCAATTAGAAGTCCTATTAAATTGAGAATTTTGCCAATATTGAAGGAAATCAAGAGGAGAGATAAGAGGAACAAGAAGAGAGGCATCTTTGAGCAATTGTTAAACAAGGAATTCAAGGTGGTTTACATTTTTATAATTAAATAATAAGCCATTAATGTTTCCTCCAAATCAAGAAAGTAAATATTTTTCAATTGTATTATAAATGTGCATTTATTACTCTTTGAATGCTTTCAGAAAGTACTATGTATTTGGTATGTGAATATCATGTGGATGATTTATGAAAGAATGCGAAAATGATTATTTTGAAAAAAGAAAATAATACTATGTCTATGAAATCACTTTTTCGAAAAAAGTGTCATGTTGAGCAACAAGTTTACAAGTTATGAAATACATGTTATGTGGATTTGGTCTGGTCCATTCTATGTGTCAAGTGCACTTTGACTAAAGTCTTCTCCCGCCTGCCCACAAGTGGTATGGAACTCCTTCAGGGACTCCCTTATGTTTATGACTACGCAAGATCACTATGTGGGATTGAGTTAGTTCGTTCTGTTCACGACTACATAGGACCATTCCATGGGAATTTGTTAGCTCGTTCTATTTATGGACTTCCTAAACCATTTTGATGTGCTTATGTGTTAACAAGTTTATTGAATGCATGATTTGGGTTGTTTATAAAGTGCTTGATAAATTGAGAATTTGGAAATGCGTGTTTCATGATGCATTGTGAATTTTACAATGGTCTTGCTTGTTACAGGTTATAAAATTGTTACTAACGAGCTTTAAGCTCACCCCCCTTTCCGTCCCATCTTCAGGTTATGAGCAAGAGATCAAGTGATCGAGCGTAAGGGTATTACTCCGGATTATGCTTATTTTGTATTTTAAGTTAGTTTCTGTAAAACAAGGCTTTAGTTGCATTTTAAGAAATTCTACTTTGTGTAAATTATGTATTTTTAGACTATGATGTTTTGTGGCTTGAAATGCCCATTAAAGCTTTGTAAAACTCTTATCTTTTGATGATAATGAAATATGATTGTGTTTTTACTCATGAATCTCGAAGTTTGTACATTGCATTTTCAAGCATTCATAAGGGTAAAATTTTGTGTTCTGACTTCTAGGGCAAATCTGTATCGATATAGGCTGAATTAGATAGATTTGTCTTCTTGTAATTGTAGATATTTTTCTTAGCTTTCCAATGATATAAAGTTTGGAATTTTTGGACTTCGCGTTGGACCCCGTTTCCGAAGCCCAACTATCTAGAATATCAAAAACGTAAACATATTATCCTATAAGGTTGTTTCCATGGGATCTCTCTAGCCAAAACTAGTTCCGGCAATGGAATCACAAATTGACTTCTTTAGAATAATTATAGCTCCATGTCTCTAGTTCATTGTGAAACGATTAGCATAACTTTTGATAGAGATGTCAAATTGGGACCATTCAAATACGGTTCCGAAGAGGACTTCGAGTTCTATAACTTCCCTGAAGACTCGAAGAGAGATTTTTCCATCTAGAGGGTCAAATTTTGTACATTTATGAAACTGTCCTGAGAAGGTCCGCTTAACGAACATATGTCCCTTCAAACGAATATGAACTGAGCTGGGTCGCAAACAAACCCGAGAAGGTCTGCTTAGCGGACATATATCCCTCCAAAGGGAAATGAATTGAGAAGAAACACTGAAATACCTGAGAAGGTCTGGCCAATGGACATCAAATCCTCCTAACGGACCTTTACGGGTCAAATTCCAGATTTCTAGCCCTTCAATCAAATCCAACAACCCTTATGCATATCTTATCATTCCTAATTCAATTTCCTCATCATTTTCACCTCCATTTCATCTCTAAGTTATCATACTCATTCTTCTTCCCATTTCTAAGCACCATAAAACTCATTTTCTATTAACTCAAGCAAAGAAAAAGTCTATACAAATGTCTAATATTCATCCTGTGCAGCATCACTAACTTGTAAAGAGCATAACTCTCAACTCCAATATCCAAAAATTTCATACTTTATATCGTTAGAAAGATAAGCTACAACTTTCATGAAAACGAATATGGCTAATTCTACCTAAATTGATACAATTTTTCCTTTGAATTCAAAAAAAATAATTTCTACACCTATGAAAGCTTGCAAAATGCAATATCTCTTCATATCTATTCAACTACTAAGTACTTTAAAATA
>JAOQMS010020034.1:0-15802 GCA_027563885.1 Erythroxylum longipes | reverse complement strand
CCAAGCATTTTTCACCTTGCTTTTTAAACCCATCCCATGTGTCATGACACTTACCACTTCATTAGCAATGCTAATGTCGTCAATTATTATATCCCATATCATTAATAACTAATCCATTGGTCCCACAATTTCTTAACCAATTATCACCTAATTTTCTATGCCACTTGTCAATAAATCCTACTACCACGAATCAATTTGTCTTGCCACTTGACTTTTTTTCCTAGTCCAAAAATAGACATAAATTGATAAATCTTTCAATTATAATGAATAAATTCTAAATCACCAATTATAATTCATCAACAAATTTTCAAGACATAAAAACTCAGAATTCACATCATAGCTACTTTAAATCATTCATGATTGCAAGGTTATAAGCGCTAAGTTTTACTATTTATAACCTTGGTAAATTCTACAAGTGCACGGGTCGTTCGTATAGTACCTAAGATATCGATCCCACGAGGAAGCCTAATCTAGTCCTAAAATCTAAAGTCGCACTAAAATTGCAATAATTCTAAACAATTAACTAATGCAAAATTAAATCAATCAATAATCAAATATGAGAATTTAAAGTGCAGAAAAGTAACAAAATAGTAACTCACTGAACAATCCAAAACCAATCCAGAAATAGCCAAGTGAGAGAAAGGGGGATTTAATTCGAAACTAGAGAAAATCTAACCAATTATGTAATTTTCATCTTAACGGGCTTAGACGATCTTAGGTGAATTACTTTCTCTTGAGTTATAATTCTTAACCCTAATTGATGATCCTTAATGTAAATTATTGAATAGCGATCTCTCGATTTGCGATTGACCCAAAACTTAAATTAGTTCTAAATTGTATAAAAACCTACCAAGATTCTATGCTCGATCTCTCGTTACACGACTCTACTGGTTTAATTCAATTCTCTACCTATTGATTCACCTAACTCTCGTTAACCCAAATCAATGATTTTTAAATAGCTCACCCTCTTAGTTTATTGCTAAGTTATTAAGAACAGAATTTGAATCACTTTTAAATCGAAAGAAAACACAATCAAATAAACTTTATTAATCTCAAGAACTAAAAACCCAAAGGTGAGTATAGAAAGTAAATCAACGCTCAACAACACTATTTCCAATGAATATCCCAATTTTATACATCCATAAAATCGAAATAAAAATAAGAAATACTGTGGGAGTGAATCTCGGAGGTAGCAAATGCGGGAAACCACCTGTTCTGGGAAGTACTTCGCATCAAACTTATCTCCATTTCTCCCTTCCTTCATCGCTTTCCTCAATCTCTTGATCTCTCTCTAGGTTTTTCTTGGAATTGATGGAATGATGCTCTCTTGCACAACTCTCTAGGCTCTCCAAAAAACTCATAATGTTGTATTTATATATTGGGCGCTCTAGGTCAAATTCAAGATCGAAACTGTCCGAAAAGTCTTACAAAAGTCGAGTTTCTGCTTCACCCAGCACCTTAACCTCTCTGTCACGATCATGGCCCCATATGCATGATCGTGGCCTGGATGGAAACTTTCTGTGACGATTATGCCCCCATGTGCACGATTGTGGCCTGGCTGCTCTGGCTTATCCTTATCTATCACAATCGTGGCCTACTATGCCACAATCGTGGGCTATGTATTTGACCCAAAACTCCTCGAATCTTATCCTTTCTTTACCATTTACCCTGAAACATTAACAAACCCATTAAGGTACCTAAAAAATATAACAAGTAAGCTCAAAGACTTATAATAACCCATACAAAACACTTAAACACATAAACTAATACAATTAATACATAAACACTTAAACACATAAACTAATACAATTAATACATAAACTAATACTCAATTTCATACTAGATACATAACAAATTAAACCTAAAACATAATGCAATTGACAACTATCAATTCATACCCCGAAAAATGTCAACTGAATGCATATACAATATTTGCAATGTGTACAAAAATAATAATTCACATGTGTGTATGTTAAAGTTATGCATGAGTATGAAATGTATTTCATATTTTCTTAATACTATTTCTCATGTGTAACAGTCTTTGCTTATAACCCTAAGTATGGAGAAACGGGTTATTACAACTCTCTCCCTATTAAGAAATTTCGTCATTAAAATTCTTACCTGATTGAACAAAGAGGTGGGGGTATTGATTCTTCATGTTCTCCTCTGTTTCCTATATGGCTTCTTCTGTTGAATGATTTATCCAGAGGTTTCACTAACGGAATCACTTGGTTTCTCAACTTCTTATCCTGATAACCCATTATTTTGACCAGTTCCTCGATATAACTCATAGTACTTGCGACTTCTAACTCTTGAGCTGGTAATATATGTGTCAGATTAGACCGATACCTCCTGAGCATATTAACATGAAACACATTGTGTATCTAAGCCATTTCAATTGGTAAGGCTAACTTACAAGTCAATGGTGTAACTCTATCAATAATCTCATATGGATCAATGTATTTAGGGCTTAGTTTATCCTTTTTACCGAACCTTAGCACTCTTTGCCAAAGTGATAGCCTCAAAAACACCTTATCTCCTACTCGATACTCCATATCCCTACAGTGCAAAGCCACATAACTCTTCTGTCTATCTTGAGCCACTTTAATTCCATTTTGAATCAATTTCACTTTATCCATAGTGTCTTGAATCAATTCAAGGCCTTCAACAATCTTTCAACCCTCTTAATCCTAATATAAAGGCAAACGACACTTTCTACCATAAAATGCCTCATATGGTGCCATACCAATACTACAGTGGTAATGATTGTTGTAAGCAAATCAATTAGAGCTATATACAGATCCTATGCTCCTTGGAACTCCAAAACATAAGCTCTGAGCATATCCTCAACAGTCTTAATCATTCTCTCACTATGTCTGTCTATCTGAGAATGAAATGTTGTACTAAAGTTTAACTTTGTACCTAAAGCTATTTACAAACTTCCCCAAAATCTTGAGGTAAATTTTGGATCTCTATTTGATACTATGGATGTTGGAACTCTATGCAATGTCACTACTTAAGTCACACACCTTCTCTTTCACAAATAGGAAATGACCTGACTTTTTCAATCAGCCAACAATAACCCATATAGCATAATGTTTCCTCAGAGTCCTCAACAAACCTATAATAAAATCTATAGTAACTCTCTCCCATTTCCACTCCGAAATAGGCAATAACTGTAACTTACCAACTGGAGCCTGATGCTCTGCCTTAATTTGTTGGCATGTCAAACACTTAGCCATATATGTAGCCACTTTCTTCTTCAATCCTAGCCATTAGGAATGTTGTTTCAACGTAGATGCATAGCATAAGCTGCTATATATGCTTCCCCCAAAATCTCCTTTCTCAGGTTCTCTATATTGAGTACACACAATCTGTACTTCAACCACAATGTTTAATTTATCAATTCAAATTTAGAATTTGAGTTCACTTTTAACTTCTCAATTAGCTTCACAATTTTAGGGTCCTTAATTTGTGCTGTTTACGATCCTCTCATGTAACATTGGTTTAAGCTTCAATGTAGCTATCAGTGCCTCATTCTGTCCTAAATTCAACTTTACATTCAATGCTCTTAATTGCACTAAGTTAGGTAACCATAATGTCTACATTTCTGCTACACTGCTATCTAATTTCTTACTTAATGCATAAGCTATGACATTAGCTTTACCAGCATGATACTCAATTGTGCAATCATAGTCTTTAAGCAACTCTATCCATTGTCGCTTTCTCATATTCAACTCTTTCTGGCTCAACAGATATTTCAAACTCTTATAATCAGTGAATATCTGGAATGTCTCTACATACAGATAATGTTTCTAAAACTTCAAAGCAAATACTACTACCGCAAGCTCTAAATCATGTACTAGATAGTTAAACTCACGAGACCTTAATTCTCTCGATGTGTATGCAATCACTTTTCCATACTATATTAGAACATATCCCAATCCCTGGTATGAAGCATCATTATACATGATATAATCTCCCGATCCAGATGGAACAGCTAACACTAATGTTTTAGTTAACCAATGTTTTAGCTCCTTAAAACTTCTCTGACATTTATCATTCCGTATGAATGGTACATTCTTCCTCAAAAGTTTTTTCAAAGGGGATGAGATCATTGAGAACCCCTCAAAAAACCTTTGATAGTATCTAGCTAATCTAAGAAAACTTTGGATCTCAGACACGTTTCTAGGAGCTTCCCACTTCTTCACTACTTCTACTTTCCTTGGGTCTATCTTTTGCCCTGTCTAGACACTATGTGACCCAAGAATACCGCATGATCAAGTCAAAATTGACCCAAGAATATCACATGATCAAGTCAAAATTCACACTTACTAAACTTTGCATACAATTGCTTCTCTCTCATTATCTGTACGACTAACATAAAGTGCTCAGCATGTTCCTCTCTTCTTTTCGAATGCACCAAAATATCATCAATGAACACAATCACAAAATGATGTAAATAAAGTTGAAATACCTTATTCATCAAAGCCATAAAAGTAGCTGGAGCATTAGTTAACCTAAACGGCGTTGCTAAAAATTCAAAGTGTCCATACCTGCTTTTGAATGCACTCTTTGGAGCAATATCCTCTACTGTCTTCAATTGATAGTACCCTGATCTTAAGCCTAGCTTAGTGAATACCTGAGCTTCCTGGAGCTGATCAAGTAAGTCATTTATACTTGGTAACGGGTACTTATTCTTCACTATCACCTAATTTAGTTGCCTATAATCAATACATAGTCTCAGAGTCCCATTTTTCTTCTTTAAAAATAAGACTGGGGCTCCTAAAGGTGACATACTGGGTCTGATGAATCCCTTGTCCAACAACTGAGCCTTAAGTTCCTTAAGTTCTACAGATGCCATCCTATATGGAGGGATAGATATAGGGGTAGTATCTAGAACTAGGTCAATAACGAAATTCGTCTCCGTAGCTAGGGGTAAACTAGATAACTCTACGGGAAACACATCCAGGAAATCCTTAACAATAGGAATATATTGTACTGTCTACTCAGTATAGGTATCAACTATGTGGGCCAGACAAGCCTTACATACAACTCTAATTAATCTCAAAGCACTCATTGATGAGATCAGTCTGGTCGTCACTTCTTGACTAATACCTAAAAGTAATACTTTCGACCGATTAAAAGATTCTAGAATTACCTCCTCAGTGTAGCAGTTCATTATTGCCCAATGAGCAGTCAGCCAATCCACACCTAGGATAAGGTCTATCTCACTTAACTGTAATACTATTAAATCAACTTCTTACTCTACCTGATCAACTCGAATAACACATTCTTTACAAACTTTACCAATGAATGTAGTACTACCTATCGATGTACTCACTTTTAAACCATAATTCAACAGTTCCCTATCACAATGCAGTCTAGATACCAGATGAAGTGTCATGAATGAATGTGTAGATCTTGGATCTACTAATGCAAATGCTTCAAATTGAAAGACATCTAACTCACCTGTTACTACATTTGGGGAGTTCTGAGCCTCCTATATTGTGATACCTTAAATCCTAGCCTGAGACTATGGCTGATTACTCCACACTTTAGTCCTGACAGTAGGACCAGCTGAACTCACTCTACCTTTACTTCTGCCTCTCTTTCTAGATCTACTAGCTATGCTATGTTGGATAGTTGTCTCAATTACTGCTCCTCCTCTCACTCCAGACTGTGCTCCAAAAATTGTGGGACATTCCCTGATTTGGCATTCAAAAAAGTCACAGCAAAGGCAAGGTCCTGACAAATTCCAACATTCCCCATTATGTTTCTTCCCACAGTGTTCACAGTTAGGCATCTATCACAACATTATACCTCTTCCACTACTAGTCTACATAAAACTGCCTCTTTGTCTAAACCCCGACTGTTTCGATCTAGTCGGTGGTTGAAACGATCTATTCTGGTGATTATTGAACCTTCTACCATAATCAACTTGACACTCACCTAGTCTCTTCATTCTGAATTCTTACTTGTATTCCCTTGAGGTAGCTCTCAGCTCATAAAAATTGCTCATATTTGTAATAGCTAGCCTTGTCCTTATCTCCATATTCAGCCCATCCTCATACCTTCTACACTTGTCCACCTCAGTAGGAATCATTACAGTAGCATATCCTATCAACTTATTAAATCTTATTGCATATTTAGCCACTGCGAGACTGCCTTGCTTCAGATCTAGGAACTCTTTCATTTTCCTATCCAGGTAGATCTTCAGCATGTAATTTTCCTTGAAGACTTTCAGGAAGTCTTCCCACTTTAACCCACAAGGTCAGGTGGTACTACCTGGAATAGCCTTCCACCACTGATACGCTGGACCTTACAGTAGCAAAATTGCATAGTCAAATCTTTCATCCAACTCACGGTCCTTCTAATCAAAGATTCTTTCTATCCTCTCTAACCGTCCTTCAACCTTAGCAGGGTCTATACCTTCGTAGAAGTGTACAGCCCCCTGTCTTTTAAGTTTATCATATCTCCTCTCTCTTCTCTCTGGGATTCTCAGAGGAATTTGATCAGATCTAGGTACAAGAGACTCTCTATTACCTCCTATAGACTCTAGATCAGCTGACTCTCCAACTTGATCACCTTTAGTGGATGACCTATAATAAACAAGAATCATTATTACTATCTGATTCTCTCACTATATATCATGTCTAAATGCTAACATATGTCCCTATGGATGCCAAACCATACTCTGATACCAAAATTGTAACACCCCACTTCCATAAAGCACATGCCCGAACATCTCGGAGGACATTTCAACACATGCTTGTGAAAGTGGCGTGTTAAAGTAGTCACATTCATTTAAATGGCATTATACATAAATAACACAATTATTCTACAATTAAATTCCTAATTCCATTAATAAAGCATAATTACACTGTAGCATTCACTCCATAATTCATATATATAGCATCACAAATATCTAATAGCATACTGCTCTTTTACAAAATACTTTACATGGAATGAGAAACTAAACAAAAATACTCGATCTAACTCCACAGTCTTAGTTTACCGACCTTTGAGCCATTTCTTGAGTCCAAAAGTGTAGTACTTGACTTTTTCTAAAGTATCTTAATAGATAGGCCTCCCAGTCATCGTTACAATTTTGATGAGTTGTGCAAACTCAGTAAGCAAGTCATAATAGATGTGCTCATTCAAATTAAACATAAAAAATTCACAATTCAACTTTTACAATCAAATCATATCATACATATTGAATATCACATCACATTTCATTTCAGAACTATTCATTTCAAGCATTCAGATCATACATATCAATTTGTATATGCAATGCACATGTGACTCACTTTCATTGTTACTTTTTTGTGAGCGAGCACTTTTTCAATTGACCCATATACATGGTGGATATTGGGCTCATTGGTGACTATCTCGTATCTGTTAGGGATACTGGGCTCATTTTAATATTGAGCCTGTGGCTCTTTGTACTCATTTTCTATGCTTTAAGTTCTTTTTTACTGGCTACTTCGGTCATAATTTCCTTTATCTGATCACGCATTTCAATGAAATGAGATGCATAAATTCACATTATATACAGTCAATCATTTTCATTTAGTATACACGTTCACTTTCACATTTTCATCGGACCTAAGTCCAACATCCCACACATTTGTTAAGAACACTTATTTATTTTAGATTCACATACAATTAGAACACTTCGAATACATTTCCAATTATTGAACTCCTCGAACTATAAACATTGGAAATTATCAAACTCACATAATTATCAGTTCAATAATTGAAAATTTAGCAAATACAATCAATCCTAGCTAGAAACATCTAGGTTACTCACAATAAGCTCCAGTTAACTATTTCCTCGACGTCCCAGCAATGTGTAGATGTTGGTGTTCTATTTGCACGTCTATACCATGCAACACACACACATTTACACATTACTAAATTGCTCAATAATATTAGTACTCAATCATACACATATGTATATGTGAGATATATACAATGCATACTCAATGACATTCCTGGGTATGTATCCTTAATCATAAGTCTTGTTCATTCAAACATTATCACTTGGATATGTTTAATTTTCAGTTAGGCTTATACCTCAAATATACTTGATTATTCTAATTTCATCAATCAATCATTCACCAATGTTATTCTAGCATTATGTGATCATATAACATCCAAATTCTCATTTAGTCTTACTTAATTCACATTATTCATCTCCTTTGAATCCCATTATCATTCCTAAAAACAACTTTCTCAACTAATCAAACATCAGACTAGGGTCATTTAAAGCCTCATTTAAGCCTAAATTTAACATAGGAAAGTATCTTATCATTAGCTTTTTCAAACATCACTTAAAAGACAACATTTCAATTTTTTATACCTCCCCATGATCATGGTGGACCTTCCCACAATTGTAACAGAAGCTTATGCAATTGGCCATAATCGTGGGGTCTATGTCACGATCATCATAGAACCCATTTAATTAGGCCACGATCATGTTCTTCCTTTCTGCCTTCATTTCTCCATGAATTCCGCATACTTAGAAACATCATTTACACTCCAATTTTTCCAGAATTTATGTTCTTTTATGCAACCTTTTTTAATGCAAATCTAACTACCATATTGGTTACATTAAACCTCACAAAAAATCTACTCATTTGATTAATTAACAATTCACTTCAAAATTTCCAAATTTTAACCTTTTCATATCATGTCCAAGACATCTTATGCATTGTTCATCATTTCCTCTTCATTCTCACTTCAATTCCATCTCAATACCATTCATAAGACAAATCATAACCTATGGTTCATCAATCATACAAAACAGAACAAAAACCTACACATTTCTTCATCAACATTCAATACTCATTCGTCACCATTTTCATGATCATTTTATCTCTAAAACATCCCTATAATAATTCATAAATTATTACTCATCATATGTGATAGTTGTGTAATTACATGTGTTTTAGGGTTGAATTTGTTGTTTATTTAGTATAAATTTGAGTGGTGTGTGTGCATTTAGGGTGTAATTATGTTACTTTGTATGTTTTAGTGTTTTTATGGGTTTGATTAAGTCTTTAAGCTTAAATGTTATATTTTTGAGGTGTCGTAATGCGTTGATTAGTGTTTCAGGGTAAAAGGGGAAGAACAGCGAAGATTCGAGGAGTTTCGACCCAAAGTCATAGGCCACGATCGTGATAGAGAAGGAAGACCCAATAGCAGCTAGGCAACGATCGTACACAACAGGCCACGATCGTAACAGAGAGCATCAGGTCAGGCCACGATCGTGCAAATTAGGCTACGATCGTGATAGAAAGGTTAAATTGTTGGCCACATTCGTGGAAGGTAAGGGCACGATCATGCCATGTGTCGGGCTGACAGAAAAACTCAATTTTCACGAGATTTTACAAACCATTTCGACCCTGAGTTTGACCTAGGGCTCTCGCAGAATAAATAAAAAATGATATGATAGCCACCTGAGAGCTTTTGGAGAGCCAAAAGAGTCATGCAACAGAGCATCATTTTGCCAATTTTGAGAAAAATCTAGAGAGAGATCAAGAGATTGAGGAAGGAGACGAAGGAAGAGAGACACGAGATAAGTTTGACGCAAAGTACTTCGCAAAATAGGTGGTTTCCTGTAGTTATTACCTTCGAGATCTGCTCTAACAGTATTTCTGATTTTTATTTCGATTCTATGGATGTATGAAATTGGGATATTTATTGGAAATAGTTTTGTTGAGTGTTCATTTACTGTCTATACTCACCTTCAGGTTTTTAGTTCTTTAGATTAATAAAGTTTATTTGATTGTGTTTTCTTTTGATTGAATTGTGATTCAAATTTTGTTCATAATAACTTGGGAATAAACTAAGAAGGTTAGCTAGGTAAAAATCATTGATTTAGGCTAACGACAGTTAGGCGAATTGATAGGTAGAGAATTGATTCAAATCAGTAGAGTTGTGTAATGAAAGATCGAGCATAGATTCCTAGTAGGTTTGTAGATAAATTAGAACTAATTTAAGTTTTCGGTCAATCGCGCATCAAGAGATCGTGATTCGATAAATTAAATTAGGGATCATTAATTAGGGTTAAGAATTAAAACTCGAGAGAGAGTAATTCACCCTAGGATTGTCTAGGTCCGTTAAGTCGAAAATTACATAATTGGTTAGATTTTCTTAGTTTCAAATTAAATCCCCCTTTCTCTCACTTAGCTATTTCTAGGTTGATTTCGGATTATTGTTTGAATTGTTATTTTGTGAATTTTCTTCATGTTAAATTATCATATTTGATGATTGGTTGATTTAATTTCTGCATTAGTTAATTATTTATAATTATTGTAGTTTAGGGCGACCTTAGATTTAGGAATAGTTAGCCTTCCTCGTGGGATTGATACCTTGGGTACTACGCGAATGACCAGTGCACTTGTAGAATTTACCAAGGTTATAAATAGTAAAACCTAGTGCATGTAACCGTGTGAATAAGTTTCTGGCATCGTTGTTGGGGAGGAAGACATTTAGTCTATAGTTTAAGGCATTAGCTTAGATTTGATTTTTTGTTTTTTATTTTCATTTCATTCGTTTTACTTCAGAATCGTGCTCTTGCATGAACATAAAAGTTACGAGGGATTCGAGTCGTGCAGCTGAAATGATAGATTTAGACATAATGTGATTATAACAAACCTTGAGGAAGGCTCAGCAAGAGGAAGAAGAAGAGATCAAGAAATCACAAATGGCTGAGGAATTTTAATGAAATATGGATTAGGAAGTTAACCCTGGTAGGAAACAATATATGGCCCTCATTGTAATGCCCCAACATATACCTTAGAAGTATTATAACATTCCTAGAGTGTATTAAAAAGTGAACATAATGAATTGAGGGTTCGCTCAAGGTTACACGCGTTAAGTTTTACTAATTATAACCTTGGTAATTACTGTAAGTGCACGAGTCATTTGCGTAGTACCTAAGGTATTGATCCCACGAGGAAGGAAACTAGTCCTAAAATCTAGAGGTAACTAAGTTTGCAATTAACCTAATTAAACAACTAATGCAGAAATTAAATCAATCAATAATCAATACGAGAAATTAAAGTGCTAGAGAGTAAACAAAATAGAAAAATCACAGCTCAACCCAAAATCCACCTATAAATTGCCAAGGGAGAGAAAGGGGATTTTAATTAGTTTATTTTAATTCAAAACTAAGAAAACCTAATCAATTATACAATTATTGAATTAACGGGTCTAGGTGGTTTTAGGGAGAATTAATCTCTCTCGAGTTATAATTCTTAACCCTAATTAGTAATCCCTAATTCAAATTATGGGAATTGTGATCTCTCATTCAGCAATTGGTCCAAAACCTAAATTAGTTCTAAAATTACCTGTCAACCTACCGAAAATCTATGCTTGATCTCTCGTTACACGACTCTACCAGTTTAACTCAATTCTTCACCTAACTCTCATTAGCCCAAATCGATTATTTTTACCTAGCTCACCCTCTCAGTTTGTTATTGAATTATTAACAATAAAATTGAAATCACAATCAACTCAATATGAAAACATAATTGAATAAATTTTATTAATCTCAAGAGTCAAAATCAGAAAATGAGTATAAACATAAACTCAACATTCACACAACAAATCTTAATACCTATTTCAATTCTATACATAAATAAAACTGAAATAAATGGAAATACTATCAGAAACGAAATCTCGAATCGGTGACAGCAGGAAACCACCTGTTCTAGGAAGTACTTCGCGTCTAGTACGTCTCCTTGTTTCTTTTCCTTCATCTTGTTTCTTAATCTTTTGATCTCTCTCCATTCTCTCTCAAATTTGACCAAATTTTGCTCTTTTTGCATCACTCTCTTCCCTATCCAATGAATACTGGTGGTTGTCTTATATTGTGCTATTTATTCTGTAGCAGCCCTAGATCAAACTCGGGGTCAAAACGGTATGAAAAATCACTCAAAATTTAAGTTTTTATGTTAGCTCGACGCAGGGCATAATCATGGCCTGCCTACCATGATCGTGGGTGGTGATTTATACTTTCTGTCCCGATCGTGGCCTGAAGTCCATGATTGTGGCCCAACTTGATTCTTTTTGTCATAATCATGTCCCCTGGTGCACGATCATGGCCTGGCTACTTCTGGCTCTTCCTTCTCTGGCACGATCGTGGCCACCGTGCACAATCGTGGCCTATGTCTTTTAGCCCTAAAATCTTCAAATATTCATCGTTCTTCACCGTTTACCCTGCAACACTAATACACACGTTAAGGTACCTCAAAAATATAACAATTAAGCTCAAAGATTCATACTAACCCATAAAAGACACATAAATATATAAACTAACATAATTAACATATAAACACACATTTAACTCTCAATTTAATACTAAATACTTACCAGGTTAAGCCCTAAAACATCATGCACAACGCAACCATCCACATCCCCATACTTAAACGTTTGCTCGTCCTCAAGCCAAAAAAAAACAAAACACATAAAAACACATAATGCACAATGCAATATTGAGACAATGGCTTTGACTTCATGAAATAACTTTAATCTTGGACACAATCATTCAAATTATGGCAAATCATTAACAAAAAAAATATGTGTCTAGGGCTTGGAACTAAATATACAACTAAATCAAGACCGAAGTGTTACTTAGTGACACTTTTCCATTATACACACAAATTAATAAATCTTTCGTCCCTCAAACTTTGTAACTATTTCTAAGTATAATTCCATGAAAATTCAAGCTTATTACAAGTCTGGTAGGTGTTTATTTAAAACATTTCTTTTTTAATTTTTATTTAAACTGGGACTTAGTCTTTTACTCAGAGGCAAATAGTCTTTTACTCGAAGGCAAACATTTATGATGAATGTCGATCCGGCTACTCAACTAAGTCATTTATTAAACATCTTGGTTGAAACGTCACTATAGCCTTTTTACGAGAAGGCACACATTTGTAATGCATGTCGATCTAGTTACTTAGCTACATCACATTTTCAACTAGTTACTAGTGTTATTCATAACCTGAAGGTCAACAGAATAGTAATTTATTAAACTACCAATTTTATTTTTTTTACCTTGTTGCTTTTAGCTATTCGATTTTATGAAAAATACTAGTTAAGCTACTTAATCTAAAAGACCTAAATTTATGAATGAATGTAACAATCTAAAGAGTGCCAAATTTACACTAATTCTAAATTACGCTAATATTTATCCAAAGGCCCCCTATTTCACTAATTTCGTAGGCTAATGATCGTTCATAACTTGATAGGCTATGTCCTAAAATTAAATAAATTTCACTCAATCTAAGCCATTGACGCATTCCCACACTTCACACAATGTAACGTACTACTATCATATAATATGCAAAATTCATATACAAAAGAAAAACACAAAATCCCTCCCTACATTTAAACAACACATTTGTCCTCAATGTGAGAAGTAAACACACACAATACATACATGAAGGGTAAAGACAAAAACTTAAGTAACAAAGAAAAGATAAAATTAGCAATTGAAATAATAACAATAAAACTAAAAATAAACATAAAAATAAATGGAACAAAATAAAATTGAAAAAAAATTTGGGTTAGACTTGGATCCTAAAGTGTCGAAGGTGGTGATGGTGTCAAAGGTGGGAGTTGAATACCCTAAGACTTAAAATACCGATGGATCCATTGGATATCTCTACTCTAGCGGCGTTGTGTGCATGCCATCTCCGCAAGTGCTCTGTTGGTCTCAAATATTACATCCAAAACCTTCTTCTAGTGTTGCTCTTCCTCTTCTTTTTCTTCTGATTCTTTGTTTGTTGACTCCTCCTGTCGAGGCTATGCTGCACTTGAACTCACTTAACTTACCCTAGGCTGCACATGTGTCTTCTCTTGAATCTCCCACAGACTCATGTTCGTGGAATGGATGACCTCTACCTGGAATAAATGGTGGTGATTGAGGAAGTGAGGAGGGTGAACTGTTAACTCCCTTTATTCCATACTAAAATGTTCGGCAATGGTAGATACTATATACTCCATTCCCAGGTGGTTGCTCTGCTTACGCGGAACCGCAGAAATGGAATTAAGGATATGGGTGGATATGCATACTGGAATACTATGATCCATGCACAACAGTATAAGAAGTTCCTTGATAGAACACGTGTTGGTTTCTGACTTGTCAAAATCCAGCTAATATATAAATTTATGTAGCAGTAAGTGTTAATGTGACCCGATAATGTTATTGTGTGGATTATTTGCGTAGAATTGCTCAATTCGAGTCAGCTCATGCCAATATTAAGAGACACTGAAATCTTCATGTTGATCAACGAATAATTTAAGAGACACTGAAATCTTCATGTTGATCAACGATGGTGGATTCGGGAAATCCACACATCTCACACATGAGTTCTACAGTTAATTCATATACTCTCTGGCCCAATCTAAACTACATTTCCTTCTTGTTCCTAAGATCAAAGGTTAAGGAAGTAAAGAACTCAAGAGTAAATTCCTCATAAATAGGGAATTGGAACCGTATGAATTGGCCCCACTGGACTCTCTCGGCTAGGTTCTCTACCTACTCACATAGTTCTAGCCTATCGAATGTGGCAGCATCAAAGTATTTAAGAACTAAAATTTGCTAAGAATGAAGGGGTCAGAATTGAATACCTTCCTCCTCCGTTTAGATAGGAAATGGTGCTCAGAAGTCCACTGCTTGGTTTCTTCTCCCTCGTCCTGCAACTTACTGGTTTTCATAAGGCTCCCATCGGGATGATTGCTTAATGTGTGGCATGGTTATGGTAGGATGTTGAAGAATTTAGGAAGGTAAAAATTATAGTGAGAGGTTAGAGCGTTTAAAAACTGGAATTCAAGAGAGATAAAATGAAACTGAAAGTGAAAGTGAAAAAGAAGTAAGAACTGAGTACATAGGTGGTGAAAAGGGTAAAATGGTAAAATTTCCATTTTAGAAAACATTCCCACCCTATTCCTTCATAGTTCTAGGCCACGGTCGTGGCATGCGGCGTACCACCACAAGCTGCTATACTTAGGTTTTTCCTTATTCTTTTCTAATTCTTTTCTCCTTCACTTCGTGATTCTTTTTCACTTCTCTTTATACGTATGCGTATTCTTCCCTATAATTCCAAACTCCTATTCCTCTTTTCTCTTTTATTCAACCTAAATAGAAATAAACCTAACTACGAAATTCGACCAATCTAGAAAAAAATCAACATAAAGCTAATTTTCCTATGGGTTTCCTCCCATACAGCTCTTCTTTTAACGTCAGTTGCTCCATACTAATTTTACACTTAAGGTGGTTGGAATGAATGGTTCAATGGTAGCGTCGCCATTAATCTCAAAGTTTGAACCTTAGCTACCATATTGTAACTACCATTGTCCTTGCGATTTTCTTTTCCACGCTTTCTCCTTCGTGAGTGCTTCTTTCGGGAAGCATTCCCAGGATCCTCTATGTCCTCCCATTCACCTCGAGGTTTAGATTCCTTGTGATCCACTAGAGGTGAAGGAGCTCTATTCTCTCTAACTGTCACTTTGAAGATCAATTTCTCCTTTCTAATTCGCAGAGTTAGTTCATCCCCATCTACATAAATAATAGAGCGTGCAGTGGCCAAGAATGGTCTTCCAAGAATTATTAAGGTGTCCTTGTTAGCCCCCATTCCCCAGAGTCCGACTCTTGCTCTTCATGCATGCTCTGATACCACATCTGTCAGACCCCGTTTTCGGAGTTCGACTCTTATTCATGCATACTTGCTTATCCTTGTTCATGCATACTTGCTCTGATACCATACCTGTCAGACCCCGA